>MJUT01019132.1:18446-39287 GCA_002080005.1 Gigantidas platifrons | reverse complement strand
CATCATCCAAGGAACATTAGAGAAAAGGAACTTTTGTGTCAGGCAATATATTTCCCCCATAAGATCCTTTGGTCAATCTTTATCTTGTCCATCTTACTGATTTGCAATGTAATTTTAACTTTTAAGGTCAATCCAATTTTTATGAGATTGTCTTAATTATTTCCTCATAGTGCTATATTAAACTGAGGAATTCGACAATATCCATCTTGGATCTCCAATCAGCAAAATTATTGACATTTTGCATCGAACTAATTCAAAAGTGTTTGAAGATACCACAGAGGTAATCAAAATTGGTAATCCGGAGAAGGACAGATAACACAATGGTCAAAAGAAAAGAGACAAACCACATATCTACAAAACATTACACATAAAACTAAAGATCGAGTAGCACGAACCCCACTAAAAGCTAGAAATCATTTGCTGTCGTAAAGTTTCAAAGTGTCATCACTGTCATTTTGAGGTGTAGGTGAAGGTATGAAGCAGACCTATATGTATATGTGGTATCCCTTATTTCAAGCTCAATAGGATCGATGCGATCAACGAAATCACCAAACCTAGAATTATTTAGTGAAAGGACATCATCTATACAGCGGAAGGTGAAATTATCGTGAAGGATCGGGCTAAATTCTTCCGTTTTACCCCTGTATGAAATATGCCGCATAGAAATATCCCTGGCAAGATATGCAATGATTCCATGGTGCTAGAGAAAATACTGTTTTTTGTACTGCGGTCGTTGCCAGCTTGTATTTCTACCCAGATACAAATGCCAACTTTGCAAGGGATCATTCCATGATCATTCATGCACAGTATGTGTTCAACTATGTGTGTAGTTTCTAAGGAAAATAATTTATGCATTTACCCATATCCTATGTTAAAATCATCAGAGGCCAGCTATTGACTATGGCCTTGCAAACAACGGTATAGTTAAAATGCAGAACGCGTAATTATTGACCAACTCGCTGAATACGATTTACACAGTGATCACGTCAAGTCCTTAAAATGATTACTATGCAATGCTAACAAAGCTTTACTTGAACAAAGAATGTTTGATGCCGTTCTTCCAGACATTGACATTGAAAAGGCAGTGTGACATATATAACAGTTGTTGGTTAGACCATACGAATACAGTGTAAGTATAATATTTAGCTAAAGAGGGATAACTCGCGCAATACAATCATAAGTTTCAGAGTCATTCGACATCGAAATAAATCACAATCGTTTTTTTAAATTTAATCTTTGCCATTCAGCCTATAAAATTTAATAATGACTCTGACAGCAATGGATCGGCACCAATATCGCATATTCTTTCACGGTCATCCCCAAGAAACAATCCTGCAAACTTTACTTACATTTAACATAGCAATTGCAGAGAAGATGTTAATGTATTATGAAGGGAACATACAACTGCAGATTTAAGGCGACTATAATAGATCATATTATCATTTAGAACAGATGGTGTAAAAAGTAAAATTATCAATATCTCAATTATTTGCCATTTATTGAAACATGGACAATCTGTATCAAATATTGGCTTAGCATATCACCACTAAGTTGTGAGTTCGAATCCCGTTCAGGCGAGGTGAACTCAATACAACATTATGTGATAAAGTTTCATAGTGACGTGCGGCAGGTCGGTGGTTTTCTCCGGGTACTCCGCTTTCCTCCTCCAATAAAAAAAACCGTCACGATATAATTGAACTATTATTGAAACTGGCTTTAAACACCCCTAATAAAAAATGTAATTACCTCCTCCTCATATTTAGAAACGAAACTGAATAACTGATGTAAAGTGGCTTGTCTATTGAACCTCATCTCCCTCGTTTGAACCTTAAAATACACAAAATATATTGATAAATAAGTTCTGCTTTCAGCTTTATTTCTCTAATCTTGACTACAAATTTGAACTTTAGAATGCTATTTTCGCCCAAGTAACTACTAAAAGAAATGCTTGGTTTGGCGTCTCTATTCCCATTCTATGTTCACTGTCATTTACTTATGATATTTTCGGACATGACGAATTTGGTCAGATGCAGTTTCTTAAGCTGATGCTGGAGATACAAATGTGTTTGATACAAAATTACATCAGAGAACAACCATCTTTAACTATGTTCTCTCAATATTTACTGAAATTAAATTTTTATTTTTATCTTACAAGACTATAGAAGAAAAATACAGAGTTCCTCCATGCAAGATTATTACAATGTTAAAAAAATAATGTCCATTCTATAACATAAAATAATTCCTAGTAAGATAATAAACGATCTCCGACTTACAGTAGACATGTCATCCATGGCTGTCCAAAATTCTTGGTCACTGACCATTTTTACTTTCAAAAAGAAAGCGTTGACAATCTTTCTGTACTCTGCAACATCTTTGTGAAATAATAGCTTTTGTGTCGATGATTCCTGTTTTAAAAAAAAAGTAAAAATGAAATCACTGTTAATTATACATTGGTTCGATAAATTTATTTTTGTAGGTGAAGAGCTGCACTCATATACTACTTTATATGATTTTTAATTACTTGCGGAAGGTGGATCGTTTGCTTCTGGTATTCTGGTTTCCTCCAGAAGAATTATACAATTTAAAACTGGCGCTAACAGTTGAATGAATACCCCTGACCCATAGAATACATGTTATATATTAATGAAGGGGCAATTAGAAACAAGACAAAGAAAAACACAACACAATATGTGTTGGACGCCACTATGTATACGCCAACAAACACAAATGAAGTAAACAAGACCACTGGCGTTCAAGACCATCGTTTCTATGTAAAAATCGTAATGGAGATCAGAACACGGAACTCAAAACGTAAAGACACATGATAAGACAACACAGAAAACAAATAATATGAGCTACACAGACTCCACCAAAACCGGGGATTAATGCAGGTGTTCGTGAAGGGAAAGCTTATCCTGCTTCTTAAATGACACCCGCCGTGTTACTTATGTATACAGTCAAGTCAGAACATGAACACGTAAATATGTTCATGCATGCATAAAGGTATATTATAAGTTGTATTCAAACAAGAAACATTGTCTCCCTTTGCTCCTTAGTTGCTTTACCTTGCTGACATTTTGTGTTCCTAGGGTGAAACTGTCAATGAAAACTTGTCTTAAGATATCCATGCACGGTTCTACATGACTAGGTACATCTACATCAAATAAAATCTGTGGTTTTGAAATCAACGAAGCCCAAACTCTTGTGCCATAGCTAAAAATAAAGAAAAGTCATTTTCATAAAATATTTTCTTATTTCATGCTACAATAATTTGATCAACTACTATACAAGAAAGTGATGGCTGTCCAAGTCTGTATCTCTCCATCATCGAACGGCCGGACTAGTTTGCCTGCTACTTATCATTGCCAATATATGTTCTTTGGGTCACCTTATTCATAGAAAGCCCCATAACCACAATTTATGCTATTTGGAGATGTATCTTCCTGTGTAATTAGTGCCTATCACATATTGTTAGTTCGATTCCCATCTAAAGCACACTGTACTTGATACTTGACCACGTTCTAATCATATTTCCAAAGGATAGAAAAGTAGATAACACAATTTGCATTTGTGCTTAATATAACTAATATTATCATATACTTGTAGATAATATAACTAAAATTATATTCTGTGATGAAACTGTCAGTTTTGTTTAGAATAATAAGAGGAATCATGCTTATTTCACCCAGTTACACAAGAATGGCCATAGTGGGCTGATAAAGCAAGTTTATTAACTGCTTCCGGAATGTTATTACATACCTTTCCGTCAATCTTCGTAAGTTTATTAGAAGCCACTCCATGAATTTCGGGAAAAGTGTGTTTACAAAAAACCAGTGACACTATGTTAACCCTTAATTAAACTGTTTTATTGAATATTTGCACAGAAAATTGTTTCCAACCAATTTTCCCTCTTATGATATTGAAAGCGCTAAAAAAATGCATGTATTGGCATTTGTCGGTTCTCTGGCAGATCTCATGATCTAGGGCTGATAAAAGGTATGATATGAAAAAGTGTCATACAATCATCTATATTTATAACACGAATACCTAAAAATGGACATACTTAATAACCCCCTTCCTCATTAATGAAAACTTGAAGATCAATATTTGACTGTCTTACCATTCACTTTTCCATGTTTGTAGTACATCATTATCAACTCCTACATCTTTACCCTGCTTATCTAACATACACAGAAAATATCTAACAGGAACCGGTAATGTCAAAACATCCACCATTCCTTCAAATGCAGCATCAATATAGTCTCTCAACATCAGCTGCAGAAAATATAACCAAAACATTAATTTAATTTGGATAGAACAATATAACCGTATACTATCTACTGGAATTGTCCCAAATGTTTCATGTTTCTCTTTGTAATGGAAAATATTTGTACATCATTTATTTATCTTTTTCCAATGAAATTTAAGACTTGTTCCATCACTCCTCACATATGTTAGCTTAAGCACAGGGCAATGGGTAATCAATCTAAATATTAACACATTGAGTTTAAACCTGCGTTTCAAGCCACCAATCAAGGAACAAAAAATAAAAAAATAAAAAAAATAAAAAATAAAAAATAAACAGCAAAGAAAAAAAAACACAACAACAAGAAACAACAACTACAAACATCCCCCCATCAGATTAACAAAAAACAACAAACAACAAATGTATGTCCATTGCAGAAGCAATTGTGCATTTTACATTACCTTAGTCTGAAATAATCTGTTGAGAAACAATTCACCAATTTCATGTTCTTTATTTGATTTTTCTTCATCTGTTAAATTTGACTGTAATTTGATTTAAATCAAAATACAATATACATTACTATGTAGATTTCTTTGTATATATAGTCAAATATCTTTTTTTATTCAAACTTTATTTTGTATTTAACAGTAAATTCATTTTGCATATGCAACCATTAATTACATTTTGTATATACTGCAGTTAAGCTTCATGTTATACAGTCAGATTTTGGCTTATTATAAAATAATTTAATTTGATTTGAATACTGCAACCTGATTGGCTAATGCGCCTGAATAAAATTTTGGTAATACTTGATAACCTGGGATGGTTTTGTGACGTCACTAACGTGTTCATCTTCCAACGACAATTCAAATAGTCACATGAAATAATCGTACATAAAATCGAGAAATCATTAAATTTTGTTGTAAAGATTAAATTATAAGGAATATTTGAAATTGTTAAACAGGTTATAATTGTATAACCTGATTTGGGTCGGTTTTCGCTTTTCATAAAGCGTTTGGCGGTTTATATAGCGTAAACTAACCCAGACCAGGTTATATCGTATAACCTGTTGAACAATTTCAAATATTCCTTACAAACATTCTAACTGCATAAAAATATACATAGTCAAATTTTATTTTGTGAATACTATTATATAGTCACATTTGCTCTTTGTATGTAATACCTAGTCAAACGTTATTTTGTATAAGTTTAATGTCATTTCTATATAGTCAAATTTTACTTTTTGTATATAATATATAGTCAAACCTCATTTTGTATATAATACGCCTTTGTTTATATAACATACAGTTAAACGACATATTTTATATTATATACAATCAACCGCCATTTTGTATATGCTATACAGTAACCACAATTTTACACATATTGTACAGTCAGAACGTTATTTTGTATATCATTGCTATCATTAGACCTTTCATCAGCAATCTATAAACTGTGAATTTATATTAAGACTCCAACTTGTGACAGTTGTGTAATGGAACATGGAAGTAATTGACATTATGTAAAACCATCAATTTTGAGATGAAAATAGAAAACTTATTTTGATTAGAATTGTTAGTATTAAAGACACAGAAACATTTTAACCATCCACATTGAGTGGCCCATTGACGAATGAAAAGTATGTACTTACAAGATGCCATCTGTGCATTTCTTCTTCCTCTGGAATTTGTAATTTAATATGGTCTGGATTCACCGGCAATTTATTCTGTATATTTTGGTTTTCTAAAGCAAAAATAATCAATTAAACAATATTTCTCAAAAGATCAATAATACAAAATTTCATTGAGGTAATGAATATTTCTTTTTGCAAAAATAATCCCTTTTTTAAACTGCAATTTGTTTGCATTTTGGATTAAGAATGATAATTATATAAATAATTTCATATAACCAATCAGTATGCCGCTAAAACAATTGAAATTATTACAAGTGCAATGTTACGCATAATGCCACTTAAAGAGATTCTGAACGAGTTAAAATACATATATCATCTGTATAAGATGTCAACAGATATAGAATAAACATACTTAGCTTGTTTTATTTCTCGCATATTTATGCAATTTGTAGAAACGTACAGATTCCACAAATTTGTATCATTCACCAGGTGCCTTTGCACACTATATTATTGAACTATTGCGTATCGTATCATACGATTCAAATTATCAAAAGGAGAGGGATAGTATAACATTAATAGATTAAACACTTTCTTGGGTTCAATGGATTGAGCTGAGTGGTTATTGTTCGTTTAATTGATATTAGTGCAATTGAATACCATCATTGCTTAAATTGTCTTTTGATAATGCAATTCTGATTTCCCAGAATTTAATACAGGAAACCATGGGATAATCACTGTTACACAATTGACTCTTCAAACCAGAATGCTGCTTCATGCCAAGTACAATTGCATTTCTATTTATCGTTCTTTATAATTTTTACTGCAAATTTCCCCACTTGAGGCTATGATTGTAAGCTTTGCAAAAAATTATTCGGATCAAATAGACCATAGGGTATACATTTGTACAAACTTGTTCAACTTAATTTATTGCATTCTGTTACTCCTTGGACCCCAGGGCTTAGAACATATATATATATATATTTGTATATATATATATATATATATAGTCTTATGTCTGTGTTTGCGCCAGATTAAATATGGATGTTTTATTCCATGTGCATTTACATATCCATTGTCGTTTTTTGGAAATAAAAATGTTCTTCAATGAAGCATATATGCAACCTTAGTCAACAAAGGCTTCAATCCAAAACACAATGGGGCCTTATTACTGCCAGTTTTAATCTACTTAGTACAAAGATGATGCAAATTCCACATTTTGCCATTCATCAAGCCTTCATTATGGTATAAGTGCAATACATTGAAATACATATAAGCTTCTTACCATTCAGATCATCAGCATCGTCCTTGTACATCAGAGCCATGACACTGCCATCTTTCACCATGTAATATTTTAAGATATTTAGACGTAGCATGCCGTTGTTGCGGTCACTGATGTTATCAATATCCTGTAGTGTTAGTCTTCCACTCTTACCATGCTGCCATTCTACAAAAATACAGTTTTTATTAATTTATTCAGAAAAAAACAAACAGAAAACAATACAATCCCGTTCATGGGCTTGTGTACTCGATACAACATTATGTAATAAAGTGTGTCATTGACTTGCGACAGATAATTGGTTTTCCTCTGGTATTATATTCCCTCCAACAATAAAACTGACCGCTACCATATAGCTTAACTATTCTTGAAAGAGGCGATAAACACCATGAACTGAATCATTGATCAAACTCTTTCTCATACAGCTACATTAACAGTTGTTTTGGGTTTGTTATTAGTATATAGCTGTAATATACTCAAATATGACTCATGTGTAAGAAGAGTTTGAGGATACCAAAGGGGAAATCAGAATCCGTATATCGAAGAAAAACAGACAACACAATGGCCAAAAGAAAATTTTACAAATGGACAAACAACGATCTACAAAACATACATATAAAACAAAAAATCGAGTAACACGAACCCCACTAAAAACCGGGGGTGAACTCAGAAGCTCCAGAAGGGTAAGCAGTTCCTGCTCCTTTAGTGGCACCCTTCGTATTAATATTAATCAAAGTCTTTTCTCATACATAGAAACACTTGTTTTGGTTTGCTTATAGTTGTAATACAATTATATACTACCCTTGTGTAATACCAACCAAGCTCTAGTTCATGTGGTGTAGGTACCTAAGAAGCTGGTTTGTTTTTAATCATAGCTGTTATGCAATCATATATGACATTTATGTAATACTAACTAAGCTCTAGTTCGTGTGGTATAGGGAGTTCAAAAGCTGGTTTGGTTTTAATCATAGCTATAATACAATCTTATATGACCCTTGTGTAATACTAAACAAGCTCTAGTTCATGTGGTGTAGGTACTTTAGAACCTGGTTTGTTCTTAATCATAGCTGTAATACAATCCTATAAGACCCTTGTGTAATATTAACCAAGCTCTATGTCATGTGGTGTAGGTACTTCAGAAGCTGATTTGTTTTTAATCATAGCTGTAATACAATGCAATACGACCCTTTTGTAATACTAACCAAGCTCTAGTGCATGTGGTGTAGGTACTTCAGAAGCTGGTTTGTTTTTGTATATTGCTGTAATACATTTTTGTTTGACTTGTGTAATGGTATCACAATCTAAGACCGAAACAGGAATCTTCACATCACTGTTTCCTTTTAGGTCTATATTCAAGGTCTGAAAAACAAATAATTGCGAACCTGAGGAGCAGATAATCATAAATTCATACATGATTATTTCTTAGTTACTGAGCTTGAACTTTTACGATTTACCTTCACTAATACCTATTACTTGGTTAGTTTACCAGATTGATCAAACAATGTGTACATTTCTACTGATCGCTTTACAATTGATCAACAAATCTTAATTGTGTTGCTTAAACTGTATAATTGGTGTTGACATATGATATTGTATGACATAGTGATATATTTTTTGTCCCTTTTAGATAGTTGTAAAACAATGGATTTTTCGTTGATCAATTACACATAACATATAAAACAATTTTGACATTTTATATATGGCAAAAATGAAATGCCGTTTCTGTCTTTCAATAGACATATACATTTATTAAAAATCGCTAAGATAAGTATATCTTTAATTCTTTATTGTTTGAAACTCACAATTAAATTCGTCATGCAAAATCTGTGAATTGTAAGATAAATTGATGGAGAAAATTATTATATCAGTTGTTACACGGGAACTGTATGAATGTTCTTACTTAGGTTATCAGTTTGACAAACCGACAAGATAATAGGTATTGGTACATATATAACTGGTAATGTAGGCACAATATATCAAAACTTATATTTACGCAAGTTTTGTTTCTATTTATTTTTGTGTGATGAATATGCTCATATCTTGGTAACATAAATGTGATAAACTTGTTTTTACCATCGTTTCATATTCCACTCTAGTCTTTAACAGTCTCTCCTCAGCTAATGTATTTCTGGAGTTTCCAGTGATGGCATCAATAGGGGCTTTTTCTATCATTGTCTGCGTAGCCTTGTATAACATAAATAATGACATTCCGCTTCCATCCTAAACAGGCGAAAAACAAAAACAAAGAACGAAAGCAGATTAAATACTGGTTAGGGAGTATTGATATTATTTTTATTTACAATCTAACATCAGGCAAATATAAAGTCCTTCCCTACCAGCTCAGTCGTTTTGATATTTTAGCCTAATTTATCCCGCATGACTTGTATATCACGATATTAAAAATAAAAATAAAAAACGGTTGATTAGAATAGTGAATTAATATTTACCACATCAATATATGCACAGACCTTACCCATTATTAGACATTTCAAGCTTATTCCGCCAAAAAGAATACAAATATTACACAACTATATCCCTTATCATGCGAGCATACAGTTGGAACTTGTTTTCTTAGCTAAAATAAAATTGACTAATAATGATGTACAACACTGTGCAGAAAACTAACGAACACGAACCCCCACAAAACATCGAAGGTGAATTCAGGTGCTCCGGGAGAATCACCAGTTCCTGTGACACAGGTATTCCATAGCAACTAACATAGCCGTAGTGGTGACCGTAATACGTTCAGATTGCTTTCTCCTAGATAACTTGAACTCACAGATATTTCGACATGAAATAACCGATCCCTACGACATAGATGGATTGTACGGTATTTTGTAATGTATAAAATTATAAAATGCTATTTTCTATTACATATAAACAAGCAAATGAAATTAATACATACCTTAAGGTGGTCATACATGGACATTTCTAACCAGTTCACCATCAATCTCAGGGTAATAGATTCAAATCTAAAAAAAAGAAATGCAGGATAATGAAAAATCACTGCATACAGTGGGTACCTATTGTCTGTATGCATAGTATGCATATATTACGACAAATTATTTTGCAATGTTTAAACATTTTTAGTTCATTGTGACAAACTTAATAAATTGCAATGACATCTTTGGAAGAAAGGGCGATCATGCGGTCATTTGAAATTTATATTTATTTCTAATCATTATATAAATAATGTTCGATCGTATGATCATATAATTATCAGATTTCTCCATGTATTCACATTTTAAGAGCTCACCTAACATAGCTATAACCTCACTACTGTCCAGTGATATATTTGTCTACAAATCTGGTTACAACAAAAACGTAGGGATAATGATGTTTTAATAGAGTTTTAGATACACATTGAAATATTATTTGAAACTTTAATTTATTTATTGAAAATATAACGCAGATGTTTGAATAGAGGAATACAATCAGTCAAACATCTGAGGAAGACGAGTTGAAGATACCAAGGAGGCAATCAGAATTCGTATATCGAAGAAGAACAGACAACGCATTGGCCAAAAGAAATAGTACAAAAGTACAAACAACGATATACAAAACATACATATAAAGTAACACGAACCCCACTAAAACCGGTGGTTAACTCAGGTATTCCGGAAGTATAGGCAATTCGAAAATGATTTTTTAGAAGTAAAGATCGAGTAACACGAACACCACTAAAAACTGGGGGTGAACTCAGGTGCTCCGGAAGATCTCCACAACTAACTACTGATTTAATATTTTTTTTTGCATAAGTTCTTTAAAATTGATTCAAGTTTACCTTTTGAGTGTACATCTGTTTTCAATTTTTTAAAATTGTTTGAAATTAATTATATACACCTTTTCACTCATGCGGCTTATATAAAATTTAGTAGGATTAATGGCGATATTTATTTAAAAGAGTATCAAAATGAATAAAGTAGAAGTTGCCATTTGAAGAAGGAAATGCAATGGTATGGCAGAAAAGGAACAAAATGACAAACAATGTTGGATAAAATATTACACATTAAAACAAAGCTAAAAACAAAAACAAAACAAAACAAAACAAAAACAAAACAAAACAAAAAACAAAAACAAAACAGAATTAATTATTTTACTAGAACATTGAATTTGACTGATGAGAATGCATTACCTTCTAAAGAGAACTTTGTGTTGTTTCGTAGGGGTAGATTGTATCATATCACTCAACAAACAGCTGACTAGTCTGGAATGATAACATACATACATTATAAAAAGCCTGCTGTAAGTACTGTCATTTATGGAAGATACTATAACATAGTGTGATTCTGTGTTATTCGTTAATCATCATAAGTAATATACAATACAAATAGTTTACCTTTACTAGAAGACAAAGGTGAAATAATAATTAATAATAGCAAACAAAAATGTCATCAAGTACAAAATTCTGACGCAATCTGTAAACTTGTCACGTAACCTTTTTCAGAGATTCATTTACTCTCATTTGATATATAGAATATAGTGTACCTGTATATAAACTATATCTGTTAATAGAACTGAAACGCAACTTACTCGTAGAAAAGTCTCATGTTTCCGAGGACAGCTACTGAGAGGATAGATGTAAAGTTTGCCCTGGAAATACAAAATAGGATATTGTATTCATACACATGCTAGAAAAATGTATTTAGAAGTTTTTCGTGCACAAGTAATTAAAGTGATCAAATCTGATGAACATAGGATGTAAGGAACCATAGCTATTATCCGGTATCTAACCATTGACACTGGGTTCTTGTAACATATCAATCCCAAAATCAATATCGTTTCCACCTATCACAAGGATATTATATGAATACGTGTGGTTAACTCAACGTGTATATTATGTTAATTATATTGTTCATCTATGGACCAATTGCTTACACCGGGTTAAGGGGGCCTTGACCTGCTACCTATTGATCACAAAACAATACGTTTCTTGTCCTCCAATATAGGTACATGTATAATATGACCACTTTTGGTGATAATAAAATGTATGGATAATGTCGGAAAACCACTTTGACACGGTTTTATGGTGACATTGACATTTAACAAGCGAAAGTAAAGAATTGACATAATTTCAAAAAAGTTGTAAATTATTAATGTTAACTGCAAAATGTATTTCCCTTTTAAAATTAGATGAATAGTTTATTCGCAGGAAACCATGTTTTTTAACAGAACAAATTACTCGATATTGACTTGCTTACTTGTCCTTCAAGGTAAGACTGTTTTGGTCTTCTAATGTCTGAACCAATGACTTAAGGAATAATTTGTTGGTCATCAGGTTATCAAACATATCCATGGCTTTCTGTACACTTCTTCTTTTGTCATCAGTTATCTGTAAAACGGGATGTCATCAGAGCTAAATATCTTCATGTCTCAAACCAGGACTTGTTGTATACTACACGCTCTTGTTCTCGTATTTTGAGAAGCAATCATGAATTGCTTGTGTAGTTCTAACTGTATTATCAATAAAATAAGGGATAACAATAGCACAGTCGGAACAGTTCCAAATTTAAAAGGAAACATCATAGAAAGAGACAAAATAGATGCCCTTAACTCACATACAGATGACATCACTTTCCTGTCAATAAAAAAGTACCGGAATTAAATTACTCTAGTTCTATGGGCACTGACGTCCCCTTTTAGTGAAATAATGCGGTAATACAAGTGAGTAAAACGCCAACTGTGTTATATTGTTTTACAATCCTACTTGCACGGTCAAGATAGATCATCACTAAATGAATATGTCTAAATATAGTTTATGAGACTATATATTTCTTGAAATCTGACACTGAAAACAATTCAAATTGTTGGCATTACACATATCTGTAATTTTAGTTTTTCTTAGAAATGTTACTAAAATTTAAAAATACATTTGTGCTTTACAAGGTTAAGTAAGTTTTTTGTACTTTTTCTTTTGGCCATTAAGTTGTCATATATGGATTATGGTTGCCCCTTTGGTATCTTTAAACTCTTCTTAATGGAAAAAAAGACAGTCATTGGTTCTCTGTGCTTTACTTGTTTATCAAGGTTAAACATGAATTGGTATATTATTATATATTGTGTTTCACGAAAAGGGAGATAAATCTGTGAAAATCCTTTATGTTTGAAGTGATGTGATACAGTTACTCAAGGCTCCTCCATAAGCCTAAAGTTCCTATCAGCTTCTGTCATCATATCTGTCATTTAAGAAGTTTGAGATTTGACAGAAGACTGGTCTGTATGATTACAGTTGGCTATTTTCCTACCTTTTCTGATTTATCTTTTTTTATTTTCATGGACCTACCATAGGCTCATGTAAAAGTGGATGGTTTTCCATCTCTTGGTTTGGAAACAACTGATGAAAAGCATACGACTGGTAGTCAAAATAGGGAACTCTAGACGTCATTAAATCTGTTTTGATGTCACGAATAGTCATCTGTACATCTGCAAACTCTGGAAAAGTTTATAAATTGGAATAGGAAAGAAGAAATACTAGTGATGAATTATGCTAAGCATGTGCAAGAATCCTGTGAAATATATAATGGGATGATGCATCAATAATTATAATTATCTATAGGTACAATTATTGTGTTACATGTATATAAGAAGTATGGTCCAATATATATACAATATATGTATATTGTCGGAAATTTAAAATTGATTTGTACGAGCTTTAGAAACAGGTAGCAAATCGAATCTTTGGTGAGCTTATCCAGACTGTTCTGAAGCGAGTGCAAATTAATTTTTATTTAACGACAATATACGTATATATTGTGTTTATCTTGCAATATATAAAATTACTCAACACCTGCCAAATTGTCTGCAAATAGCTGAAATAAGTGTCGTTCTAATAATTTTTAACAGTGACATCTGTGACGTAAGCGATTATTCTGCTATAAGTACTCTAAATCACACAATTGCAGAATACATATATATGTCTGTGTGTATTAACTGAACATAATCATTACAGGTTCACAAGAATGATTTGTACCGGTGTAATTAACACAATAAGTACAGCTTACCATCACATCTATAGTATACAGGGGTGAAATGCCCTACGTACACAGTGTCTTCCTTATTTGTATATGTCAGTCTAAAGCTATTTATTGAACAAAAATTCCCTTTAATATTCATTGGAACAACGCCTTGACATGCTACAAATAACACTGTCATATTTGTTCTTTATTGTTGTGTGTTACAACTGTTCAATACAAAAATACAAAACTATTACGAGATAGATCACCAAAATGGCATTTAAATCATACGAACATTATTTCAGCCTAATAATCTTGTTTATATATGGGTTAACTGTATATAGTGATTGGCTGATACGTCACCTAACACTGACTTATTCATAGACAGTATATATATATTATACTAACTGTAAAAAAGGGATTTTAAATAATTACTTCTCTCTCACATAAAGAATCGCTCCGATAACAATTATATCAGTGTACCTTCTCTACTGGCGTCTCTGATCTTTTCTTCTCGATTTATCAGTTCCATTTCGAAGTTTTTATCTGCCTTAATCTTCTTCTGCCTTATGATAAGCACTGCAGATACACCAATTACAACAGCAGCTACGAAGGCTGTAGAAAGTACGGCTATCACAATGGTCATAACAGGGATCTCTGATATGTACTTTGCATTGCCAATGATTTCACGGATACGGCCAACTTTTACCTAAAACATAAATGGCTAGTCAATGAAATCCTAAAGAAATTCTGAACTCCCTACAACAATAAGTGGGCGAGAAAAACACAACATTAATGTAGTCTTTTTTAAATATAAAGATTACATGCATTGAGTTAAGGATTCTGTCTCAGTTTCTTATCCGCATATCCATAATGTTTATAGCTCAAAACACTGCATTTGTACTCCGTATAAGAAAAACGTTGGTTTTGTCATTTTACCATTTGCTATAGGGATTTGTATACCTTTAAATTTGTGCTTACTTGAGTTATTTGTTTCTCACCTCGGGTTGCTAATAGGATTTGTGTTCCTCGATCTTTAGTATAATCTGAAATGTTTTGTTGATCGTTTTTATCTTGGTCAATCTGTTGTCTGTCCTTCTTTGATTTACATATTCTGGTATGTTCAAACTATACAAGCCATGTTCTGATTACATAATGGATGGTACTTATGAAGAGCAGGAAACACTATCCCTTCCAACACATAATGTTTCATTGGGTAGATTTGTGGATTTCATTAGCAAGGACTGATTTGTTTTTATTTAAGTCTCATATCATAAATGTTTTTATTTCGGAGCATCCTTGACTTGGGTACTATGTCTATATCTACTATGAGCTAATATACACAAGTGTATGTAATTAAAAACTGAAACTAAGTTTCTGTGATGTGGACTCTGACCTTTGTTTGATACCGCGGAGATGTAGAGATAAATTAAATTAAAATACATCCAGAGTTCCGTCATATAATTTATAAAAAGCAACTTTAATTTAGGAATAAATAGCTTTATGGTTTTGAACAATTGATAGATTTGAGGACTTTACAATTTGTTGATATCAATGGGGTTTATATACACATATGCATGTAAAAATAGCATTACAGTTGGACCAGTGACATTGTAGCATCGTAACTCACTATAAAAACAGACATTTCACAATAATTTCACAATCTCCAGTTTAATAGTATGTAATACATACCATTATGAATACAATATTGTCATCGCTATGATTCGTACTAGGTACTTCTTTGGGTGGTAAGCATGTGATATTCTCATTGGTCATTTGTTTCACAATACACGTCCCATCCAGACCTATTTGTACAAAATAATCTTCCTTTTTTGCTCCGTCTAGTAAATGTTTTCCCTGAAAATGTATATAATTAAGAATTTGACAAGAATTTACGGTCGATCTCATGTCTATAATACTAATATATACATTTTGTGTCTTATCATCCTGAAGATTAGACTATATATTCTTATATGATTATTGTTCTTAGCTGAAATCTAAATTTGTGGTTTTCCCATTACACATAAAACATATAAAATTGGAATAAAATAAAACAAATGAATAAATGCTTTACAAAAATATAATGTAGAAATTATGAAAAAACATCATTTAATCATAAAAATGATTTCCGCTATGCACAAAATCCATGATAATCATAACTATCTTTGGGTACTTGTTATCAAGGCGAATTGATCTTTTAGTAAACATTCCAACATTGTTTGTCATCCATAGCTGTGTCATATGATAATATAATAATATTATGAGGATAGAATCTGCCAGTTCGTCTGTTAAAGAAAGAAAGCACATTGCAAGTGCATTCCAATATATCTTATGAAAGTATATTTTTGAACAATATATATGGCTTTTTACCTTACTAAGCATATTAATAAATGGAAAAAGTACAGTAGCAGCATGTCCATTCGAATTCAATGTGTTTAATAGAATACACTCAATAATTATTCATTTAGAAGTTAATATCAAGATATAGGCACTGTCTGCATAACATGACTTGGAATGTTGTTGCCAGCTCAGAACATATCTAATTGTTAGTCCATCTCCTGAACCTCGGGCTCTCCAAACATCTTGATATTACCCTCCACAAAAGAAAGCATTATAAAATAAGTGAACATGACACAAATAATCCTTCCTGGCAAACAATTCAGATATTAAGATTAGAATACTATCAGAATACAGGAAAATGCCACCATACTTCACTGTTTGACCAGCCATAGGGCAATGTCTTGAAAGACCCATCCTTTATTAACGATGTAATTATTTTTTCAGATAAAATGTATTCTTTTCAATTAATGTTTTGCTGGAATTCAAATGATTTTTATTTAAAAAATATATATATATAATTCAATATGTTACCTTGATAAGTATGGTTGATTCTTTGTCATACTCAATCAGTGGCAGCTTATCAAAAAATGGATTTTCTGTGTAATAAATAGTATACAGGGCTTGATAGTCATCATAATTTATGTTGATATGTTGTCCTGTTGATCGTTTACGCCTTTCAAAGTCAGACAATACATATGGTGGTGTTTCACACACAACAATGGTGTCTGAGGAAATGGTACATGGTTTCTCCTTAAAATGAAATCAATCAGTAATTGTAGTATATATGATGATATGTCAATGTCTTCATATCTACTCTATAAAAGAAAAGCTTAAGAAGACATAGTCAACAATTCTACAAATATCAACAGCCACCGCTCACCACAAATATCAACAGCCACCGCTCACCACAAATTGTACATGACAAAATTATGATGTTAGAAATCGAGGTTTTGGATTGGGAAATGCACAAATGTGATCCCAATCGCAAATCTTGAAACCTGGATCGAAAATGGCAATGTATATATAAACAAACGATTCTCTTCCACTCAAACAAGAACTACATACTATCACCAAAATGAATGACAACGTAAACATGGACAGTATAATAGCATGATCAATGATTGCAAATCAATCGAAGATAGGAATAAACATGTCATTCATTTAATGGAATCAAATGTTGAACATGAAATAGTAATTAAACTATGTATAGCATGGAATGCAATATAAATGTACTTATTTAATTGCTAATTGGACCTACTACTTGTTGTACCAGCAACCTGTCTATGTTTATAGCAAAGTAAACCTGTCTGATGTTTGTTTATGCTTATGCCAGATCCCGGAATTGCTATACAAAGCAATCATCTTATGGATTTCATGTATGTTGTGATGTCATAACAGATAGTATGTGGTAAAGTTCATAAAAAGAGTAAGGACAATGTTTTATGATGTGTATCCATATATATGCTACGTAAATAATCCGGAATCATTTAAAGAGAGCCTACGATACATAAATGGAAGACGGTCGATGCATGAACTCATTTGAGTATATTTAAAGAATACATAAACAATGATATATAAATGAAGACATTCATACTGATGCTCGTTACCTCCATTTTAAATCTTAACTCTACAATCTTCAAACTATACCCTTCTAGTGTGATGTATAGCTTACCACATTCTTGACATGGACTTCTCCAACATCCAGAAAACCTTTACCTTTAATTGTAATATTAATGCCTCCGCTAAAATATATAACAGGTTTATAGGTATTGTAGCATATCCTAGTCTATATAAACGTTTATAGGTATGGTAGCATATCCTAGTCTATATAAATGTTTATAGGTATTGTAGCATATCCTAGTCTATATACACGTGTATAGGTATTGTAGCATATCCTAGTCTATATAAACGTTTATAGGTATTTTAGCATATCCTAGTCTATATAAACGTTTATAGGTATTGTAGCATATCCTAGTCTATATAAATGTTTATAGGTATTGTAGCATATCCTAGTCTATATAAACGTTTATAGGTATTGTAGCATATCCTAGTCTATATACACGTGTATAGGTATTGTAGCATATCCTAGTCTATATAAACATAAAGCAATCGTTTCATGTATTATCAGTTTTATATTTTTTTCATTTGAATAAAATGGTTTGACAGCGTGGTTTTTATCTTAATAAATTAAAGGCATGTAAATAGCTGATTTAAAAATAAAACATATAGGCAAAACAATTTGTAAATGTTAGCCTGCTTCAAGTTAGCTGAATAGTTCCTCAGCAAACGTACAGGGCATTACATCTCACCAGAGAACTCCAGTAAAACTCTTCACGTGGGAAATATAATAATAGGGTTAGTATTTAACATCTCAGTCTGCGGCGCCGGGGTAAATTCGTCGGCGTTTACATTACCGAACCTCGCCACGTTGTCAGCAAACGATTAACGTACTACATCATCGTCTATTTTAATGAGGTATATTTTGCTAAACATATATAAAAATAACACGATTAAACTGGCATAAGTCCCATCGCTAGGTATAATCACCCGTTGCCAAACTGTTCAAAAATAGTAAACACTAATCATCTAATCAAAATAAAGCATTTTCACATATTTTTTTTGTACTAAAAAAGGTGTGTAACGCCACTCATTTAGGGGTGTACAAAGACTCATTGAGCAAGTGTACTACATCTAATATAGAATGTGAACCAGATCTCATGGAAGAAGAACACTACAACCCATTGAGGAAGCATCACACATCTCTTAGGAAATGCATAGCTCATTTCGGAATGGATTATTTAATCATTTGTTCTGGGTTTTTATGGGAAAATTACGATTGTCTAGGGTTTGAATCTCGGTTTTGAAAACAAAGTTAAAATACTGCCAAATATTCGCGGCAGTTTTATTTTCGCGGATGACATTCAACAGCAGAAAACAGTCACGGATATTTCCCGGTATACAGTACCACTATCCATTTAGTATGCATGTCACTTCTCATTTCGGCGATGTTTCTCACCTCATTGAAGAGGAATAGCTGAACTCATTTAGGAGATGCACCACACCTCGTTTATGCAGTGTTCCACAATGCATTTAGAAGATCTACATCAACTCGAATAGAAAGTGAATCCAACTGAGTTGGCAGAAATTTCATTCAAAACTTTTAAACAACACTCCTTTAAAAGGCAAATAAGAAATTATAATGCTGCTGACATTGAAGGGCTTGCTGATGAACTGAATATTACAAAGTGGGATGATCTAGATTTCAATTCTGATAATATTAATGATGTGTATTCTAATTTTCTTAAAACTTTAGATGATGCTGTTAAAAAATACATTCCTACCAAGACTATTACAGTTCGACCAAATGATAAACCATTCATGAATAATAAAATTAGAAACAAGATCAGACAACGTAACAGAATTCATTATAAAGCTAAGACTACAAACAACCCTGATCATTGGAATTTTTTTTTAGAGAAATCAGGAATGAAGTTATTGATTTAGTGAGAAAAGCAAAGGACGAATATAAAAATAAACTTACATCTGAACTATTAAAAAAGGATATCCCTCCTGGGCAATGGTGGAGAATTGCTAAATCCATATCAAATTTTACTAAAGCCAGAGACCCACCCCCATTTTTGGAACATGATGGTCAAATTGTTATTCACCCCTCTGATAAAGCTGAAATTCTAAATACTCACTTTTCTAATATAGCTACTATTGATAATGAACCAGTTATTTCTGATAATGTTACTCCTCTGCCATGCCATTTGAATGAATTTATTATAACAGAACAGGAAATTTTAGACCAGTTGAAAATTTTAAATGTAAATAAACCAGCAGGCCCTGATGGTGTCAGTCCTAGACTACTAAAAGATATTGCTTATTCAATTTCTAAACCACTTACAAAACTTTTTAACATGTCTCTTTCAATTAAACAGGTTCCTCTGTTATGGAAGATAGCTCATGTAAGTCCAATTTTTAAAGGTAAAGGTAATCCACATTCATCACAAAACTATCGCCCTATATCAGTAACCAGCATAGTATGTAAAATTATGGAAAAAATTCTATTTAAACATTTATTTAATTATATGAAAACAAATAATATCTTGTCAAAGTGTCAATCTGGCTTTCAACCAAATGACTCAACTGTTAATCAATTGATTGAAATATACCATAATATTATTAGTAATATGGATAGGGGGAGGGATGTAAGATTTGTTTTTTGTGATGTTTCCAAGGCCTTTGACAAAGTTTGGCATAAAGGCCTTCTTTTCAAACTTAAGCTGACTGGAGTTAACAAACAACTAATATCATGGATTGAAAGTTACCTCTCAGATCGTCAACAAAAAGTTGTTTCGGAAGGTTTCTCTTCAACTCTTAAGGGTATTAA
>MJUT01019121.1:222842-233936 GCA_002080005.1 Gigantidas platifrons | reverse complement strand
ACATTGTATACAATGTGAGGGTGAGTCTTGTACAGACCATTAATATACCCATAGACGACAATTACTTGTGTGTACATTGTATACAATGTGAGGGTGAGTCTTGTACAGACCATTAACATACCCCTAGACGACAATTACTTGTGTGTACATTGTATACAATGAGAGGGTGAGTCTTGTACAGACCATTAACATACCCCTAGACGACAATTACTTGTATGTACATTGTATACAATGTGAGGTGAGTCTTGTACAGACCATTAACATACCCCTAGACGACAATTACTTGTGTGTACCTTGTATATAATGAGAGGGTGAGTCTTGTACAGACCTTTGACAGACACCTAGACGACAATTACTTGTGTGTACATTGTATACAATGAGAGGGTGAGTCTTGTACAGACCATTAACATACCCCTAGACGACAATTACTTGTGTGTACATTGTATACAATGAGAGGGTGAGTCTTGTACAGACCATTAACAGACCCCTAGACGACAATTACTTGTGTGTACATTGTATACAATGAGAGGGTGAGTCTTGTACAGACCATTAACATACCCCTAGACGACAATTATTTGTGTGTACATTGGATACAATGTGAGGGTGAGTCTTGTACAGGCCATTAACATACCCCTGGACGACAATTACTTGTGTATACATTGTATACAATGTGAGGGTGAGTCTTGTACAGACCATTAATATACCCATAGACGACAATTACTTGTGTGTACATTGTATACAATGTGAGGGTGAGTCTTGTACAGACCATTAACAAACCCCTAGACGACAATTATTTGTGTGTACATTGGATACAATGAGATGGTGAGTCTTGTACAGACCATTAACATACCCCTAGACGACAATTACTTGTGTGTACATTGTATACAATGTGAGGGTGAGTCTTGTACAGACCATTAACATACCCCTAGACGACAATTACTTGTGTGTACATTGTATACAATGTGAGGGTGAGTCTTGTACAGACCATGAACAAACTGCTAGACGACAATTACTTGTGTGTACATTGTATACAATGTGAAGGTGAGTCTTGTACAGACCATTAACATACCCCTAGACGACAATTATTTGTGTGTACATTGGATACAATGAGATGGTGAGTCTTGTACAACCATTAACATACCCCTGGACGACAATTACTTGTGTGTACATTGTATACAATGTGAAGGTGAGTCTTGTACAGTCTTGTACAGACCATTAACATACCCCTAGACGACAATTACTTGTGTGTACATTGTATACAATGTGAGGGTGAGTCTTGTACAGACCATTAACATACTCCTAGACGACAATTACTTGTGTGTACATTGTATACAATGAGAGGGTGAGTCTTGTACAGACCATTAACAGACCCCTAGACGACAATTACTTGTGTGTACATTGTATACAATGTGAGGGTGAGTCTTGTACAGACCATTAACATACTCCTAGACGACAATTACTTGTGTGTACATTGTATACAATGTGAGGGTGAGTCTTGTACAGACCATTAACAGACCCCTAGACGACAATTACTTGTGTGTACATTGTATACAATGTGAGGGTGAGTCTTGTACAGACCATTAACAGACCCCTAGACGACAATTACTTGTGTGTACATTGTATACAATGTGAGGGTGAGTCTTGTACAGACCATTAACATACCCCTAGACGACAATTACTTGTGTGTACATTGTATACAATGTGAGGGTGAGTCTTGTACAGACCATTAACATACCATGATGGTTTGTGGAGTTTAACGCCGCTTTCAACAATATTTCAGTTATATCATAAGGGTGAGTTTTATTGGTGAAGAAAACCACCGACCTGTCTCAAGTCACTAACAAACTTGATCACATAATGTTGTATCGAGAACACATCGCCATGAACAGGGTTCAATATACAACTTCATTAGTTGTGATAGGCACTGATTTCTGTTTCATCTATTACATTACAAATAATTATAAACTTTCAGTTTATATTCACCTTGACCTATGATGACATTTGAATATCGTTATTTACAATTTAGCCGAAAATTATTCACAAAAACAAAAATAAAACAAAACAAAAAACACAAAAAAGCACACAAAAAACCCACAAAAAAACAAAAAACATGTCATGTGTAAACAAATACCGGTATGTTATTTCAGTAACAAAGGCCTTTGTGAATCAAGGTCAGGGATATTGTATAATATTGACACAACAAAAGTACCCTCTTTAAAGTAATTTCCATCAAAATGGGCATTACCAATAATAATACAAAACAGAATACGTAAGTAGGGGAGTGTGCGTACAGTCGTTTTTTGTTGTTGAATTATTCTTCTATCAAACTCGACAAATGTTATCTTTGTCACACAGTTTGTCACATGAGTGCATGTATTGATAGATTAGGAGTTCTTAGCTGCACTTTCAACCAATATCTTAGTTATATCGTAATGATAAGCTTGATTTATTGTTGGGGGAAATCGAAATTCCTGGAGAAACCTACCTCAATTATTCTGTATGTAACCGACATGGATCGAGTTAGGGCTTGGATGTTTGATCTCATAAACAGTCATAGACAATGAATACATTTTAATTTGAAATGCAACTACCTTACAACTGCGGCTATGTCGGTTCTTTTTTGCAGTTTTCATATCTTCAATTTCTATTGTTGTATAAGAAGAGTTTGAAGATACCAAAGGGGTAATCAGAATCCGTTTATCGAAGAAGAACAGACAACACAATGACCAAAACAAAATGTACAAAAGGACAAATAACGATCAACAAAACATACATATAAAACTAAAGATCGAGTAACACAAACCCCACTAAAAACCGGGGGTGAACTAAGGTGCTCCGGAAGGGTAAGCAGTGAATTGAATTTCATTTGCAAATATTATTTACGATTCAGGAGTGTTTAGTGATGAGAAAATTAGTAAAATATAACATGCACTTTAACATATGTATGTGTTTTGCATATTTTAGAAATATATAGTACTAGCGTGTACAACCTTAGCTTTTCATTTATACCGATTGATTTATTAATGTTTAACTTCAGGTGAGCAGTATATTTATATAATACAGCTATATTTATGACGAAATCAAAGTTATAAACAATAAAACATGTACGTAAACATGGAATCTAATTAATATTAAATCTTGAATTGCTCCCCCTTTTCTGATATGGGCGGCAATTAAATATCTAATTTTAATAAGATTGATAAAATTTTAGCCAGAATGGGACTATAAACGTATGTTATCACTGTCACAACTAAGTAGAGATAGTATATAGTCGGGGTAATTTACTTTCTAACTGGCCATCAACGATTGCTCCTAACAGGCCTTGGTCATATATTTAGGGCTACCATAAGTTGTCTTTCATGTGCAAGAAAGATGGTATTTTTATATAAATGTTGGTCATGCGAATTATACTACAATATATACAATGATNTAAAAGTGGTAAAGACTTGAGCTAAAAAGTGTAACCCTAGGATAATTATAATTAAGCTTGATTTCTTAAAAAGAAAATTAAAATGTGAAATAATGGTTACAATAATGCAAGATGAACGCTCAGTGATATGTCCTTTTGAGCAATTGAAGTAAAACGTAGTTATGAAAGTATAGCAAAAAATGCATAACCATATGTCAACATACCCTATTGAAATGCAGGTTGATGAACCAGTACAGACATAACCGTCTTCACAACACAAGCTATAACCTTTACACAGTGAGTAGTCCGAAGGGCAAGACCCTCCACCTAAAACAAAGAGAAATAACCAATTATATCAATTAGAATATATTATATTGAGCAACATGTCAATCAATGTCAAACTCAGGTGCTCCGGAAGGATAAACAGTTCCTGTTCTACGTGTAGTACCCGTCGTGTTACTCTTGTTACAAATCTAGTGAGAAGTCATGGATAAGGAACGGAACGGGTTGTGAATACGACGAACAAACTGTGTACCACATTTGTATTTATATTGTACACATGGAGTAATTGTGTGTCCGTTATGTAGCCTTATTTAAAACATGGAACAAGGGTGTGTCACATTTGTACTTTTTAGTTTACACAAGAAGTAATTGTATGTCATATTTGTAGTCTTATTTTACACATGGAGCAACTGCTTATCATATTTGTATTTCTAGTTAACACCTGGTGTAAGTGTGGGTCACATGTGTGGTCTTACTTAACATATGGAAGAACCCTGTGTCACATTTGTATTTTGTTAGCTTACACATGGAACAGTCCTGTATATCAATTGTATTTCTTAGTTTACACATAAAGTAATTGTGTGGTGTCACACATGTAGTCTTCTGAACTCACTGAACACAGAAAAGACCAAGACACATAAGGCCCTAGCTTGGGATAGGTCAAAAGTGACGGAGCTAAACCAATTAATGGGATCTTAACCCCCTCCTCTTGATAATCATGTATAATATGTTAAAAAATATATGTTACCATTATTTTTTCTTGATTGTATGCTAACTGAGTAGACCGCGTACTGAATAAACGTCTTCTTTTTGGGTAATAGCTAGAAATAGTGACTGATTCAACTGTTTAACTGATGATCGATAAAGATAGCGAGGAGGTAACTACTACTCGAGAGCCAGTCATCAATTAAACCCAACATCCAGAATAACAGTACTGAAGGATGACTACCGAATGATAATACATGCAATGCACGTCGTGTTTTTTTCCAAACTGGAAAACAATTCAAGTATCTAAAATGGGAAAATATTTTATGCTATATTAGCATATGAAAAACAGTGATGTTTTTGTAATTTTAGATTAACTGTACTTAAAGGGGCATTAGCTACGATTTTGACCCAAACAAATTTATAGGCTTTGGAAATTGGTAAATAGTTTTAAAATGATGAAATAAAGGTAAATATTTCACATTAAACAGCTTATCGAACCACTTTCCGCCTTTAGAGAACGAAAATTACCACCGATTACTTATTTGCTTGCAAGCAAATAATTTGACCTCGCTTTTTCCGTATGTAATTGACCTTACTAGTGACAGGTAAAAACGAATAATTTGTATTTTGTCGCTTATCAACTGCCAACTTGCATGATTCTTTGTCCGTAATTAACGCCGACTAAAAGTAAATTCACAAAAAAATAAGAAATAAGTGCATTGTTGTATTGATTTAATGACGATTCGACAAACTTCGTACCCCCTCCCAGAGGGTGTGCCGGGGATAGAATAGGCACCAGGTTTCTCCGTCCTAGAGGCACTAGTCCTCTAAAAGGGGTCAACCCCGCGGGAACCCCGAGGTATAGAAATGGGACCGAGAGCTTCTTCGGATTGAAGGGGCGTCCGTTGGTTGTGCGGAATGTATAAATTGACAACCAACCCGTCCTTCGGATGAGACGTAAATAAAACCGAGGTCCCGTGTTGAGAGATTGCCACCCTCTTCGCACGTTAAAGAACCCAGTGTAACAGCTCATTATGAGCATTATGCTCATGATATGTGGTCCATAGAAGACCTGTTGTACTGGCAAAATTTTCCGTCCCTACCCATCACATTTCCTTGTTTCGAGTCCCGTGGCGTTTAAATTATTCTCGTCCTGAATATAGCTGAAAAATTGCTCGCTGGACGTTAAACACCAATCAATCAATCAACCAATCAATCAATCAATCAACAAACTCCGTAAACAACGTCTATAATTAATCAGATGGCGTCCATTTCTTGATAGATCTCAAAACACGAGTAGTTGCACGTTTTTCCCCCGATGCGCGTACATTTCATAACATTTATAAGTTACAGAAACACGTTTTATTAAGGCACCAATCATATCTGATAGTTTTTATGGGTAATAAAAATGTACGATTTGGCAGATAATGCCCCTTTATAAACCAAAGTAAACACATACACGATATTAAAACTAGATAAGTAGGGAAATGCTTAACAGTATATTTGACAGGTATTTTTGGAAAATATATATATATATTTTTTATCTTGCTTTAGATATTTTTTGCTTAGACCTTCGGCCTTGTTAGACGTGTTTCCACATGCAAACCAAAACATAAAAGCTCGCTGGACGTTAACCACCAACCAATCAATCAATCAATCAATCAACCAAAACAAAAAGAATTGTAATGTAATCCTTTTCTTATTATTTTTATTATTTATACATGTATTCCATTTTGAGTACTGAGTACTGCTGACGGTTCCCAATGCACAATCAACTAAGTGGCCCAGTGCATCGCCATATAACAACAATATTGCTCCCTGGACGCTAAGCAATAATCTATCAATCAATATTTTGTGCATGATTTTTTTTTAATAATATTTCGTTTAATATAAGACCTTTCACATGACAACCACACAATGTGCATGTCCCTATTGTAGATATATAAACAGGACAAATCAATATTTCTGAATGAATAAATGAAGACGGAACAGTGTTTCTCAACAATAAGGTTCATTTTTCTCGTTTATTCCAAATGGATAAAATGTCAATATATCTTTCCGACCCAAATTTTTTGACGGGCCTCTCTCTCATTCATTCTTAGTTCAGTATTGGAATCTTGTAACACTTCACAGGGGTTGACTCAGAGAGCTGCCCAATGTTTCACAGGTAGTTGATAAGGGGTGTCCTCAGGATGGGGTTATCAGGTTATAATACAGAAGGTCTGACCATGGACAATAGTGGGTAAAGTGCTTAGAGAGTGTCGGGCTCCTAACATGCTACAACCACTTTTCTAAATTTCGAAAAAGTATAAGCGTATTGTTGCCCTTCAAAGGGTTTTAAATTGCTTTGTCATAACTCAACTCTCCAGAACTTTCCAGTGGTGATCACTAACCGTTGCCCCGATAATCCCATCCGTCCCTCATTAGTGTATATTTTTTAATATTGTTGAACTTGTTCCGGTCCTGAATATAGCTGAAATATTACTTACAAAATCGATCAATCCTTAGTCCCGTGTGCATTATAGAAAATAATAGTGATCTTATGATTGTTAAGGTTTGACTATATAATTGATTTCTTGTACATGCGGAACTGTCTAGATGATGTACTTTTTGTACACAGTCGATAATATCTAAAAGTTAATTTTTTTTTATTTGTGCACCTTTTTCGTCTGCAAAACGTTTCAATGTAAAGGTCAAAGATTTAGTTCCAAGTGTGTATGGTCACCATATCCAACCACTATATTTGGCAGATATTATTTTGAAAAAATTTCACACTATCAGCAAAATATAAGTGTGTATGTTTCTAATACGTTTTTCTTGTATAACGTATGACTAAATTTCCGTTAAAAACACAAAAAAACAACATAGAACAAGCAAACAAACTTTGAGCTATAATTTGTGTAAGGCTATGCTCCAAATTTACCCATTCGATAATATCAAATTGATAGTGCTGATAGGATGTATACCGTGATAGCAGTAGGCTTCGTAACTAGTGTAACTACAATCATCATATAGTGTCACATCAAAGCTTAACGAGCTCATGAGGCAGACAAAAGAAACGACCATAAAAAACCATCAAAAGTTTAGTTCACCTTTACAAAAGCGTTCATAACACAAACGCTCTGAAAGTTTTTAAAAATATTCAACAACCATCCAGAATAAAAAGAAATGACAAAATAGTTTAAACTTTATATCCCCAGAACTATAACTCAGACCTTTAAGCACAGTTTTCAGGGGGTGGGGTGCATGTACGTCATAATTTGAAGTCATTTGTGCCGTTTGAAGGAAAGTTTAACTTATTGGATTAGTTTTGCAACAGATGGAGATGACATTGTCGAAGTGTTTGAGGGTTTGTTTCGAAGACCATTCTGGAATGAAACCAGAGGCGGAACCAAGTGGGGGGGGGGCGCACCCGGCGCGCCCCCCCTAGAATTGGGAAAAATATGATTTTTTTTGCGTAAAATAGTGATTTTTCACACGAAATATCCCAAAATATTTTGCACCTCCTCCCGCTCGGCGCGATTTTTTTAAGTGCGCCCCCCCCCTAACTTGAAATCCTGGATCCGTCCCTGGAAACAATTTGTCAGGCAAGATTGTCAAACAAGAAACTGTTCAAGATATCAAGATTTCGCTCCACAGTTTCACAGCAGAATATGAATGAAGTGGTTTGTGCACGAAACAACTGAAACTTTTAATTATAACCGTCAAGTGGCGTTATGTAGAGACAACGCCACACTGAAATAAATATAATGGGAGTTGGTGCTGTATATATTTTATAGTTTTATTGTTGAAGAACACCGGAGTATCGCCAGAAAACCAAGAACCTACCTCAAATCCTGACAAACTGTATTACATAATGTTGTATCGAGTACACCTTGCCATGAGCGGAATGCGAACTCACAACTTTAGTGGTGATAGTTACTGATTCCATAGATAGTTTTATATATTCTCAATTTTATCATTTTAGGATCTTATGCTCTTTTATTTCTTAATGTGTGTTTTATATTTGACTTGTATTTATTTTTTTATGTCAGTAGGTGGTGTGATTTTTACCATTTTATTGTTTTAGGATCTATGATCTTTTATCTATTGTAAAGCGCCTTAGAGTAATTGTATTATATAAAGCGCTATAAAATGTCTATTATTATTATAGTTGTAAATCCAACTACAATAGGACCATGACGGCTACCGTGTGTAGAATGGTACATGTCATATCCGTCTAATTGCCCTGCCCCCTTACTTCACCATTTAAAGGTCACAGTAATCAAACATATGAACTATAGGAACTATTGCTTTTGTCAATAAATTAAGGATGACATTATAAAATGTACATGTATACACAATTTCAGTAGCGAGAACAACGTATAACGTCGTCGATGAAATCTCCTATCCGACACTATTGAAATTTAGTCATTTTCAACACCATGGAAATACTACATTAAAAAGCCCGATTTTGATGATTATTATTGCAAGTCTTTATCAAATCTGTAATTATTGCTCAGTGTTTTCATTTAATTAAAACATTTTAGCACAATAATTGCTTAGAAATAAGCAGTTTAAAATGACATGATAGGCTAAACAAACGAAGTCTGGAAAGTTTCTATTGACGGTTGTATTTTCTATTTTGCGTAATGTGTAAATAAAGGCTTGTTTTATAAAAAATCATCTTTAAGTCACAAACAGGTTATATTATTTCGTGCAAAAGTGGTAACCATTAACTGTCTTTTTAAAATTTGAACATCGGCGATCCGGGTTTCTTTTCTTTTCCAAAACATATCGATTGTTAATCGTTTACCGATAAAATTACATGTAGTTCTAGGAATATTTTTGTTAGATATATAAATTATATTTTTATTGACCTATCAGAATAATGTATGTCTACACTGTAACATGATTCATGCGTAAATAACATTCGTTACGCTCGATCAACGTCTGATTTCAATCAGTGATATGAACTGTGGGGTAACGTTTTCTTAATTCCATTTCATATAGTTAATGTCATGCAAATAAACTTTACCGACTTTAAACTTTTAGTGTGAAAATATATCACAATTTAGGAATGCAACAACCAGTCTACGGGCAAAAATAAAATGACCAAAATATTGTGGAGCATAATAGGCATGTAAAACAATTTTACCCAATTTGATATATATTTACCCTAGAGCAACCTACAAATATGATATCAATTTACCCCCAGAATAGCCTAAAAATATGATATAATTAATGTACCCAAGAGTAACCTACAAATATGATATCAATTTACCCCAGCGTAACCTATAAATATGATATCAATTTACCCGAGAGCAACCCACAATTATGATATCAATTTACCACAGAGTAACCTACAAAAATGATATCAATTTACCCCGGAGTACCCTACTAATATGATATAAATTTACCCGAGAGTAACCTACAAATATGATATCAATGTACCCCAGAAAAGCCTACAAATATGATATAAATTTACCCGATATTACCCTACAAATATGATATCAATTTACTCCCAGAAGAACCTACAAATATGATATAAATTTACCCCAGAATACCCTATAAATATTATATAAATTTACCCGAGAGTAACCTACAAATATTATATACATTTACCCCACAGTTACCTACAAATATGATATAAATTTACCCCAGAGTACCCTACAAATATGATATAAATTTACCCGAGGGTAACATACAAATATGATATCAAATTACCCCCAGAATACCCTACAAATATGATAGAAGTTTACCCCAGAATACTCTACAAATATGACATAAATTTACCCAGAGCAACCTACAAATATGATATAAATTTACCCGAGAGTAACCCACAAATATGATATAAATTTACCTGAGTGTAACCCACAAATATGATCTAAATTTACTCAAGAGTACCCTACAAATATGATATAAATTTACCCGAGAGTAACCCACAAATATGATATAAATTTACCCGAGAGTACCCTACAAATATGATATAAATTTACTCAAGAGTACCCTACAAATATGATATGGTTTTACCCCAGAATACCCTACAAATATGATATAAATTTACCCGAGAGTAACATACAAATATGATATCAAATTACCCCCAGAACACCCTACAAATATGATACAAGATTAACCCAGAATACCTTACAAATATGACATAAATTTACCCAGAACAACCTACAAATATGATATAAATTTACCCGAGAGTAACCCACAAATATGATATAAATTTACCTGAGTGTAACCCACAAATATGATATACATTTACCCGAGAGTAACCCACAAATATGATATAAATTTACTCAAGAGTAACCTACAAATATGACATAAATTTACCCGAGAGTAACCCACAAATATGATATAAATTTACACGAGAGTACCCTACAAATATGATATAAATTTACTCAAGAGTACCCTACAAATATGATTTAATTTTACACGAGAACAACCCACAAATATGATATCAATCTACCCGAGAGTACCCTACAAATATGATATAAATGTACCCCACAGTAACCAACAAATATGATATACATTTACCCGAGAGTAACCCACAAATATGATATAAATTTACTCAAGAGTACCCTAGAAAAATGATATAAATTTACTCAAAGAGTACCCTACAAATATGATAAAATTTTACCCGAGAACAACCCACAAATATGATATCAATCTACCCGAGAGTACCCTACAAATATGATATAAATGTACCC
>MJUT01019121.1:180786-203002 GCA_002080005.1 Gigantidas platifrons | reverse complement strand
AAATGAACACTTTAAGCCTGTAGATTTCGGAGTTCAGATAAGAAAAAAAAATATTATTTTCCCACTTAACAAATTTACTTTAATCAAATATAAAGAAATAACAAGATATAGCATATTCTTGTTAAATTCTCATCTGCATTTTAAAAACGATTCTTGTTGTCAAAACCAAGATGTTTTTTTATTTCATTGTTTTATGTAAAGATAGTTTAAACAGTTGACCAATAGCAACAAAACAATCAAGCACCTCTCACCTCAAACAATTGAACATAAAAAAGACCTGGCCAAATTTCAGATGCACTGAGATGGTGAAATAAGTACTACTCATTTTATCCCCCTCAATAGAGGCCACCCCTCTTATAAGGGCACTTTTTCATCGTAGAAGGGGTGACCTGATAAGAGGGAGGCCACTATCATCAAAATCTTTTTAAAATCCACAATACCTACATCTATAAGCTGTCTATTTAATTATATAAAATTTTATCAATAGTGCCGATTTCTTAAAACAAATAATTGTGGATAAATAGAGAACAAAAAGACCTTTGAACATGGCAACACTGACCGATGATGGCGAAATGGCAAACAGAATTATTAATGATGGGTTTGCAGAGAATGCAGTATATCATACTACTTGTATGACAAATTATTTACCCAAAAGAATTAAGGACGACAGTGAAGACTATTTAACATCTGAACATGATAACTTATTTCAATCCTTCATTTCAACTATCAAAGATGACTTGCTAACTCACAAAAAGATATTCACTTTAATCCAACTGCTAGAACTTTTTTTTCTGATTTTCTGCCCTCTGATCGAAAGGAAATTTGCACATCACACAGACTACAACAGAAATTAGAAAGACATATTGGTGATTTGATAACAATACAACCACAGCAGTGAAACAAAATAAGACAACTCTTCAGGTGATGTTTTCAACATTTTGTAAAAATATTCTGAAAAAAAACAGAGGTAGCCCCACATCCAGTAAGAGCGTGAAGGGAGAGTAAAATCATTCATTTGACTCTTAGGTTATTTAGTAGAAATACCACAGTGAGAACGCGGACACCCTTGTTTATTGAGTTTCATTATTTTTGTTTTTGTTTTTTTAAGATATTCATTGTAATACAATGATACATCGTAAGTTCTGTATTCTGAAAAAAAATGACTGTCAGTGCTTTTCATTACCTGACTTTGTGGGTCTGCTATGAGGAAATAAATGTACATATTAACTAACTGTATTTATTTCAGAAAAGCACATATTGTGAATACATTTTGGAGAAAATTTTATCGACTTCTGAGGTGGGGCCGATTTTGGCCCTTATAGCCCCCAGTCCTTACTCCGGTCTACCTGTCCATCATTCTTCCCTCCCGAAATGTTTTCAAATAATAAATATTCAAATAGTTGAATTTGAATGTCCCAATACTGCCATCTTTCATAAAAAAAAATCAAATGTCAGTTAGTAAGATTTTATTTCCGTATTTTGTCTCGATTTTTGTCAGGAACAATAAAATCCAAAAACGAGATCGAATATGAAAATAAATTCTGTAAAGTTTAATTTAATTCCTACTTGCACTAGAAAATGGTCCCTAACCTGTCGTCGCCAAATTAGTTTACCCGTCCATCAGTCTTCCCACCCGAAATGTTTTCAAACAATGAATATTCAAATAGTTGAATTTGAATCCCGCTACTTACGCGCGAGAATTGTCCCAATACTGATAGTATACCTGTGTAATGATCACACTAACATTTTTATGGCTTTGTGTATAATTAACTAAAGCGTCCTCAACCGATCAACATTAAAAATGAAAATTTGTAAATTCTGGTGGAGACTTTTCCTATCTTTTTTAGTATGACATAGATCAATTATAGTACTTTCTATATATTCTTAGGTCTCCATTCATTACGCCACAATTGACCTTGAAAAATGCCCCAATTTTTCGTGATTTGTATTGTATCAACATATTCTGTGACAATTCGAATTCAAAGAATAGCATATTTTAGCTTTTTTAATAGTGATTATGTGATTTCACAGTAAAACATATTGAGGATCACTTGAACTTTATGATTGCAATTTATAATAAAAAAATTATGCGATAAAATATTTCAAGTATAAATGTCACAATACACATTTAACATGCATGTGGGAAAATAAAAGTGACTTTTTAGTTAAAATTATTGTTAGCACAGGCACCCGTGTCACGGAATTACCGCCACCTTTCTGAGTACTTATTTATTTTCAATAAAATTTCTTTCTGATTTCATCTCTTTTCCCTGAATTTATTGTGGTAATAATAACTTTTCCCTGAATTTATTGTGGATAATAAGAGTATATGTAGGGTAAATACTTATTAGACAGATTAAAAATAAATAAATTTGTTGGTCTTTTTAATGATTGATAACTGATCCAAGTTAGGCTAAATAAATGAAATGTGACTTAAATGTGTTAATTAATTTTCATTAAAAACATACATGAATTCTATAAATTTTAATTTCTTATCTAATTCTTATCTTAGGTTGTTATTTTCATTGAATGGCATCTTAAAATAGATGGATTCACAGTGGGGGCTCTTCCTGTATAATCAGTAATTGTATTGTCCAAGTATTGTTACTTGTATTTTACCCGAGAACTAATTAGTACATATACTGTATGTGATTTTTATAAGAATGTTGTAGTATTGTTGCGTAACTAAATGTAATTAAGTTTAATTAACTTTTAAGAATTAGGATAAATTTTGTAGATGTGCATTGCAGAGACGTTTGTTTATTGTGCAAAAAACAAAACTATGATCGTTTTTTTTATATATAAAAAAAAAATGTATTCGGACAATTAATTATGATTCTTTAAATAAGAACACAATTTCATTAAAACTCCATATCACAACAGGAAAAAAAAAGAATCATAATCGTAGAGTTCAACTTTTTTTGCAACCTTCTTTGTACAGTTAAATGGGTTTTGTGTGAACGGTATCCTTGCCCGGAATTTTAACTGTACAGAAGTGTTTGCAAAACTGACGGGTTTCCACGCAATGAATGTATGCTAAACAATGAAGTCTGACATGTGGGCCCTTCGGTGAACTACTTGGTTTTGTTAGTTTTCCTTTTTAAAAATTTTAAAAATTGTACAACAGCATAAACCTACCTCGAGGCGATGTTCAAGTATTCGTGCGTGTGACGTAGCAAACCACCCGTGACACTTAATTGTTTTCTTAAAGCCTTAGGATTTCTTTATTTTCATGCAAAACAAGTTCGGGACGAGATATATAAGAGAACAAAATCTGAAAGAAAAGCACTCTTCTTCCGCATTCTTCTTTTTATAGATTGGTCTCATCCCCGTTTTCTTTACACATTTTAAACTTCAAAGTTTATTAATATATCAAATATCAGTTGGTAAGATTTTTACGAAATCTTAGCCAGTAAGGTGTTGTTCCCTTATTTGGCTCCTTTCCGAAATTACACAGAAAAAAAAAACAAATTACAGGCAGAAAATACTCTAGACATTTTACAAATAAAACAAGTTTGGAACGAGATATATGAGGGAACAAAATATGAAAGTTAAACATTCTTCTTCCGTATTCGCAATTTCTAAATATAGATTTTCTGACCACTGAAATTACAATACGAGACCGGTCTCATTCCTGATCGGCGAAATATTTTTTTTTTCATGTAGCAGGGCTTAAATATGAAATAAGTCCAACTTGGGTTCGATTCTTTTATTTGGAATATATAAATAGTAACCCTACAAATACACAAATAATAAACATAAATACATGACAACTACAAGACGATTACATAAGACAATACACAATCAAAGGGAGATAATTCTCTACGATTTGTCAAAGAAATATAAAGTAGAACACTTTTCCATAAGTTATTTTCTATAAGAAAAATACCACAATATAGCTTACTCTTCTAATAAGTATACAATAAAGTAAATCATTCTGTCGGTGATAAATAACAAAATAATTGCAACTTTAAAAGAATTGCGTCACCTCATCTCGGAATTAGTTTCAGCATAGTTTATACACTCAAACAATACATATAGAATATATGACACAAATAAAAAATGACAAACACTAATACATTGAAGATAAAAAAAAAAAAAACACTAATACATTCAGTTAACACAATTAACTGAATACACAAACATATAAACATGCAAACAAATAAACAATAAAATAAAATAAACAAACAAATACAAAGCTTACCCTATATATGGTACAAGGGCACCAGCTGATTGATCACTCTAGGATCTACTCTTATAGTCTACTCTACATCATAAATTCCTGAATAATATAAAAGGGCAGTGATAAGTCAAAATGACTTAAGAACATATTAATTATAACAAAATCATCATCTGGAATAAATTAATCAGATATATAAATTATATATCAAAGTCCACTGAATTCAACACTAGTAAAAATATAAAAGGATAACCATGATAATATTACTCTCATTCTAATTCTAAATGAAATTATAAAACATTTATACTCAAGATTCATACTTCAAATCTCAATATGTGCATTCTCACAATTGCATACTAAAGTAAAAATTAGAAATGGAAAATAAGAAAACAGAAAGTTAACTGACCTTTAGTAAATAAACAGAATATTAGTATATGTGTTCCAAATTAGGTTTCCAGTTGAAAATATATAAGTTAAGCAAAATGTCTGCCTGTGTCTTAATTGTGCTCTATCACAGATGTGTGTGAAAAATAATCTATCAATGGAAAGTCTTTATTTTCCCTCCAAAATTTAGGTGTAATGAACCATGTAATTTAGTATACTGTATATGCAACATGTGAAGTTTTATTTTGTAATTTTTAATTTCAAAAATATTATAAACATTAAAAACATAAGTAAATAATATCATTATAGCATATACTGATTTTCAGTAATTACATAAAATTAAGACTACCACAAACTCCCCCTCACTGTAAATGACGTCCTCGTCATAAAACAGAGTTTGTAAGTATATTCAAATAAATGATGACAATTTGTTCAGTTTATAAAATCACAATTATATAATACAATCATTTTACAAAAGTGCATATAAATTTATCAACTGATTAAAAATACAAAAACATAATATATAAATCAAGTCACATTTTCAGCTTGAGCAGTCCCTTTTACAATGGAAATAAGTACATGTGCAATTTCTTGCTCCATCCTTTTAAAATTCCTGTCTTCAATAGTTCCATTAAATAATCTGCTCTCTGTTTCCATGAGTTTTCAATACTAGTAGTCACAGCTGATTTTGTAACATAATCACCTGATGTCATCCACTTTGGTTGTTGTTTTGTCCGAGTCGAACGTTGTCTCAATGTAGGAACAGTATCAGCTGGTATCATCACAGGTCTGGGCTGTGGTAATACTTCCACTTGTTCCTCTTCTTCTTCTTCAAGTAAAGAAATTGTTTCTAAATTTCTCTCCATCTCATCTGAAGCGCTTCTATTAGACTCTGAATCTGATCTGTTATCAATTACAGACTGGGCGTCCCCATCAGATTCTGATGTATTTAGTTCTTCCTGTCCTTGTACATTGTTAGCATCAACAACATTGTATGGCAATGTAGATTCCTGTCTAACTAATGCATAATCTTCTTCACTGCTACTACTACTACTTTCATCTGATGACATAGGTGTATGTTTTCTTTGTTTCTTCTGAAATCGTGTTCTTGGTCTTGGGATAGGCTTGGGTTTTTCTTCCTCTGGTGTTTGAGAGATATAACCAACTGGTAATAATAAATTGCGGTGAAGTGTTCTTATTCTTCCCTGGCCATTTTCTTTTTGAACTGTATATACTGGTATATCCAGGTTTGGTTTCTTCAATACTATGTAAGTGTCATTCTCCCAACGGTCTGAAATCTTATGTTTGTTGTCAAATGCCACTATTCTTACTAATACTCTATCCCCTGATTCAATGATAGCTCCCCTTGTTCGAAGATCATAACCTTCTTTCTGCTTAGTCTGTGCTTTAATTGATGCTTCTGATGCTAATTTGTATGCTTGTACGAGCCTTTCCCTTATTTCCTGAATGTATTTTGTGTGTGGTTTTCTTTCCTTTTCTGTAATTAATCCAAAAGCTAAATCTATGGGTAATTTTGGTTGTCTTCCAAACATTAGAAAATATGGTGATTGGTTTGTCGAGTTGTGGCGAGTACAATTGTATGCATGAACTAAAGGTCCTACGTGTGCTTTCCAATTTTTCTTCTTTTCTGGTTCCAAAGTTCCTAACATCTCTAATAACGTCCTATTAAATCTTTCGGTCATTCCGTTTCCCATACTATGGTAAGGAGTTGTTCTTGACTTTTTTGTCCCTGTCAATGTACAAAGTTCTTTAATTAAATGGCTCATGAAGTTTGCTCCTTGATCGGAATGGATTTCTGCGGTATACCATAATGCACTATAAAATTGTGAAATAAAGCATCTGCAGTAGTTTTAGCTGTTTGATTCTTAGTGACTATTGCTTGCGCATATCTGGTAAAATGATCTGTTATGACTAAGATATTGTGCTGTCCTCCTTTAGAAGGTTCAAGGGTTAAATAATCAATACATACAAGTTCCATGGGTTGTGTAGTGACGATACTGACTAAAGGAGCTCTATGTGGTTCTTTCTTTCTTTTCAAGCAACGGTCGCAATGCTGAACCCAGTTTTCAATGTCTGAAGTCATTCTAGGACAATAAAATCTCTCCCTTACTAGCGAGTTAGTTCTATCCCTTCCAGGGTGTCCCATTTCGTCATGTAAAGACTAAAATTGTTTTAACATATGTAGTTGGTAAGACTAGTTGTTTTGTTGTTTCATCACCATCATTGTTTACTTCCCTGAACAATATTCCATCCTTTAACATCAAATGATCAAATTGTCGGTAAAGTGGACTTGTTGGTAATATCCCTTTCTTTGGTTTGATTCCTGGTTTAACCTGCTTGATCCAAGGTCCTATTTCTGAGTCGTTTTGTTGAATACTTACCCAATCCAAATCTTGATGTATTTGTAAACTCATATCAATTCCTGTTCCTTGAGATTCCAATACATCAGGTGATACAGACATGGTCTCAACTAGTGGTGTTTTGATGGTAATTGCTTGGCAAATGGTTTTTATGGAGTCTTTTGAGATGGTCGATGGTGTTTCTAATCTTGATAAGCTATCAGCATCTGCATTGTTCTTTCCCGGTCTATACGATATTTCGAAGTCAAAAGATCCTAAAGCTGCTAACCATCTATGCCCAGTGGCATCTAAGTTTGCTGTTGTTAATGCATATGTTAGTGGGTTGTTATCCGTTAAAACTCTAAAGGTGTTTCCAAAAAGATAGTCTTTAAATTTGTCGCATATGGCCCATTTCATTGCCAAAAATTCCAATTTATGTGCCGGATAATTCTTTTCTGACTTTGTTAATCCCCTACTTGCAAATGCCAATGGTCTGTTTAGGCCCTCTTGATTTTGGTAGAGTACGGCTCCTAAACCTATTCCGCTTGCATCTGTATGTAGTTCAAATGGTAATTTATAATCTGGGTTTCCTATGATTGGTGTTGATGACAAAAGTTATTTTAGTTTGTTGAACGCCTTTTCCTGATCATCGCCCCCAGTGCCATGGCTTTTGAATATGTTTTCGTTTTCTGTTGTTTTTCTTTTGCGGTGATGGCATTATGTCAGTAAGAGGTTTTGAAATTTGACTGAAGTTTTTGATAAAGCGTCTGTAGTATCATGCAAAACCTATAAATCTCCTTACTTCTTCTGCTGTTTGTGGTTTTGGCCAATTTACAATCTTTTCTATTTTCTCTGGGTCTGTTTCTACGCCAGCCTCAGACACAATGTGTCCCACATACTTTACCTATGGCATAAAAAATGAACATTTTCCAGGTGACAATTTCAAGTTGTGTTCTTTAATTCTATCAAAAACTAATTTCAAGCGTTCAACATGTTCTTCATATGTTCTTGAGAAAACTATCACATTGTCTATGAAAATACAACATATGTGTAGGTGTAAATCTGACAAACATTCCTGCATTAATCGTTGGTATGTTCCAGGAGAATTTGATAGTCCAAACGGCATCATGTTGTACTCATACAACCCTAAAGGACCTACGGTAAAGGCTGTCCTTTCCGTATGTTCCTCCAATATCTCAACCTGATGGAAACCTGACTTCATGTCTATGACTGAAAAGTATCTGTTACCTGCTAAACAATCTAAAATTTCCTCTATTCGTGGTAGTGCATAGGCATCCTTCTTTGTTTTCTGGTTCAACTGCCTGTAGTCAACACAGATTCGTAAAGAGTTATCCTTCTTTTTCACCAAAACCAAATTGGATGAATATGGACTATGAGATTTGCGTATAATGCCTGTTCGTAGAAGTAGTTGTAGATGGTTCTTCACTTCTTCGCACATTGATGGCGGTATGCGGCGATATCTTTGCTTAAATGGGTGTTCGTCATGTAGGTCAATTCTGTGTTTTAAAAGTGTGGTGTGTCCAACATCTGTTTCATCTTTTGAGAATACAGTGTTATAATCTGTTATTAATTTCTTTCCAATTTCATATTCCTCATGTGTTAAATTAGATATATCAAATTTGACCTGTTCTAATAATGGTTGTGAAAATTCCTTATCGTCAGCTGATTGAGTGTTCTGAATTGTCACCGGTTGAAGTTCACATATCAGTGCATGTGGAGGAATGTTCACTGTGCGTGTCGTAACGTTGGAGATATTCACTCGGATTTCCTTACATTGTTGGTATCTGTACTCTATCAATGATGGTGATATATCTAAATCTAATGGTACGATAGATCCTTCGGTTATACTTACCATAGCTGCTGTAGTGTGATATGGCAGTTGTTTATCCATGTATCCTGATAAAGTGATGTTACTATTTGGTGGTATAGTTACTGCTTTCTTTCCTGAATATTTGATTATAGCCAATTTGTTGTTGTTTCTATTTAATTCCTTGTCTCTAAGTAGAATACATCTAAATGATGAATACCAGGGTGTTGTGAGTTTTGAAGTCTGTAAAAATCTTTCTCCATTTTTTTCTTTGTAAGTGTTCATGATAGAAGTCAATATGTTGGTACCTAAAAGTATTGGAACTTCCATATGGTATGGGCTGTCAAGTATTACTAAGAAAATACAAGGGTGTGTTTCATCCAGATCATTGATGTAAATATCTGTTTCTATGTATCCCTCATACGGTAGTTGTTTTCCATCAGCACATTCTATGTTAAGTAACGAGTGTAATGGTTTCAATTCAAGATGACTAAGATGTTTTCTGTAAAAAATGTGACTAAGTGTTGAAACTGTTGATCCGGTATCTATTAAAGCTTTTGTATTGATATCCTGTAAAGTTACTTTTGTTTCTGTTGGAGTTCCAAAAAGTCCTGGCGGAATCTTGTGTTTAGCATTTAAAGAATTAATGATTGGCCTTTACCTACTTTAAAGTCTACGGTTGGCCTATTGTCGCAGACTTCTTCTAGTTTAAATGATGTCCATCCTTGTGTACTATGGCAGTACATCCTATCGCCATGTGTCCCTCCCATCCACATCTATAACATGTGGTCGGCTTATAAGTTGTTGGTCTATTATTTCTTGGTCTGAAATTTGGTGATTGAAATCTTGGTATGAAATTAGGTGACTGAAATCCTGGCCTGAAATTAGGAGACTGAACTATTGGTGGTTGGTCTTGGTTTCTATATGAAGGAGGATTGGGATGTCGATATCTGGTATTTCTGTCATTTGAGTTTTGGAGTCGATGTTTTGGTTGATATTCTGTACTTCTAAAAGTTCCTCTACCTCTAGATTGTCCCTGTTCGATCATTTCTAACCTTGTGTTCATCTTACTCATTTGTTTTATAATTCCTTTCAGTTCTGAATCCTGTTGTTCCTGTTCCAAACCAATGCCTTGTTTATTTAACTGTTTCTGTTTTGGTGTAATATCAGATTGAAAATCTCTTTCCAATTTCCTCAGTGCAATGCGCAATTCATCAAATGTTTTGAAATTCTCCCTTTCATACTGGCATTGATGTTTCAGTTCTGGCTTTAATCCCTTCCATAGCTTATCGTGTAACATTTCATCTAATTCTGCTTTTTTTACTTTTCCTATTAATATGGCTTTACCTAAGATTGCCTCTAGTCTGCAACTCCATGTTGCTACATTTTCATCGCTCATTTGCTTGGCATTATAAAAATCTGTCATGACATCTGTCTTGTCGTCTATCACTCCATAGATGCTATCCAGTTTAGCAATGATTTGCGGTAGTTCAGCGTGTTCTCCCAGAAGCATAACAACCCTTGCTGCTTCTCCGCTTAAAGATTTGTGTACGGCAGAGAGTATAACATCTTTAGAGTATACGTGTTGGTTCATACAACAAAGTATCTCATGTCACCACATATCGTATGTTGCCTCCCCTTTTCCAGGTTTTGATACGGAAGAACCTGAAAAAGTCCGCAATTTAAGATGCAAGGGGCCGGTTGCCCCTTGTGTGTGTATTTCTGGCTTAATATCATGATGAGTATCTGTATCTTCGCTGTCTTGTTCAATGAAAGCTTTCATCCAAGCTTTTATTTCCTGTGGATTTTTACCCTTGGGTTTAACATTCATTTTTATAAGCGTTTGAAGAAGTTCTACATACTCTTCTGGTACATCTTCTGTTTCCATGATGATTAATTAAGTGTTAACTGCCTAGTCAAAAAATAAATTAAATTAAAGGCTGAAATATAAGAAAAAAATTCTCTGGAACTCAGCTAAGTTGTTTATTATTTACTACCTAATCTGAAATCAAATAAATCAGATAATGTCAAGTTAGTACATTTACAAATAATAATAAAAATCAATAATCTGTACAATATGTTATTCAACACTTAATTATGTGCTCATTTACTTACATATAAACCAATCTATTTCTATCAATTGCTAGAAGTTCTGTTTGCTGAAATTAAATTGTAAAAGTTTTTCTTTTCTTTATTGATACAACAATAATTCAATTTATAATGTACAACAATTTAATATTAACACACAATTTGACAATTAATGAATAAATCAATCAATCAAATTCAATCTATATGAGAAAACAAAAGGACGTATCTATCATATTATATTTCAGATCAACAATTAATACATGTACACATATATCTGATTATCTGGTGTTTATAAACAAAATTAGTGTGTTGCTATAATTTTACATGTATGTGTTGCGAAATTGCATGTACACACAATGCGTTATGAAGTATCTGTATGACAAGTCTGTATTTATGGCTGTATGTTAGTGTATGTACCACTCAATTGTCAATGATCTACATGTATGTGTAACCTTCAAGTACCAAGATGATTTGTGTGTATGAACTAAGTCAAAAGGCTAGAGCGCAAATGCAAATTCAAAATTCTTAACTCAAGTCTAGTTGAAGTTCAAAGCACCAAGTAGGGTATTAGTATGTTACATGTTACATGCTACAACGACAACTATTAACATATACTGTACACACACAATTACAACAACAACAGATCCCGAACTACAATATCCATACATATATAAAATCAATTTAAATAATTGAAAAATAAACAAAAGTAAATAAATTTCAATAATTGAAAATAAATAAATGAAAATAAAAAAATTTCAATGTCTAACAGTACAAAAGTACCAACTGTCTAATGTGGTTTCTCAAATTTCTGACAAAATATTTCTCAAGTCAACACAATATGTAAACATCATCAATAGTATACAACACAATTAATGAATTAAAGTGACTCTATATCAAATTCATAAAAAAAAAATTCAAACACAATGTGGATATATAGTGATATAATGTTCATATAAATGCAAGTTCTCAATTAATGAATGTAAAATTGCAATGTACAAAAATAAATCACAAAAATGGAATAAATAATTCAATCAATAATTCAAAGTCAAAAGTTCTATATTAATACCTTGTTAAAAAAATATTTCAGCAATTCAATGTACTAATAAATATGCAAAATGTTTATAAGCAATAACTGTCAAAATGCAAAAGAAAAAAAAAGGCAGTTTTTTTTTTGTTTTTTTTTTTTTTTTCAAAGTGTTTGTTACAATAATTTTGTAGAAAGGGCTTGACATCAGTCAGGGTAAATCACGGTGTTATACTTGGTATATGTTCTCACCATATAAGTTACACTTGAGAGTTGTTGACAAGTTTATCGAGACGCATTTGTAGTATATCTAAGTCCGGTGTTGAAAATCATACTTGTTTTCATTCATAAAAATCGTTTTCCGGTTTATGAAAATCATGTAGTATTTTGGCGCTACTTACCGATAGTTGTACAAGGGGTTGTAACGGCCACAAACCATGGAAGTTACCGGATCCTAATATATCGTCTGTCTCTGGTGATGGCGTCAAGGTACAACTGTTGCATTCTGGGTATTTCTAGTACTCGTCAGCACATCTCACTCTACGATCTACTACACTCCTCCCCGGGTTGAAAAGACAAGATGCTGACCAGTAGAGTATGTCATGACCAGAAATACCAAAACAAGTGGTTGTCCGGGATATAATGATAAATCCAAAGACCAACTTAGGGCTCACAAGAGGCTGGTGATGCCTCCACAAGACCTATCGCTTCAGATATCACGGAGACAGCGCTTCTAGTAGGCATGGGGCTAGTAAATTATATATGCTACACACCAGATGACGCTGTACCCTGGCACATACAAAGCACAGACAGTTGCTTTGTCATTCTAACCAGCCACATTATTTACTAGTGCCCAAGAACTGCCTTCAGCGTTTCTCCACTGTGAGTCCCCAAACTGAATTCCTCACCAGAATCTTCCTCCAGTCCTTGCATTGATATTACTGAACAAAGTCTCAAGAGCAAAGCTGTTCGGATGTATTTGTTATAACCCCTGATCTGGTACTACAGTATTTTCCCCATTGTGTGCTCCCAGAAGTAGTCCAGCGCACATCTTGACGCATGCTTCTATAATATACTTGATAATTACACCCGAGCTTACATCATGCAGAATGTTATCACCCACCAATGCTTTTGTTTGAGCATGGTCTCTGCATAAATCATGTCAACACATTTTACTCTCCAGCTGCCTGGCCGGAGCCCATTCCAGCATCCAAACCAAAGGTGCCACACTACCTCCGGTCCCAATGACCAAGCAGTAGCCACACGCCAGGAGGCCAGAGGAGCCCTCCGGTCAAAAGGTCAACAAGTGAACAACCAGAGGAGACAACGGGCCATTTCCTCCAAGGCACGAAGACTGGCTACAGCAATTAACTTGCTTACCCCTACACCAACAGGTGCAATACAAAAGCCACGTTGACCCTCTTCCTTAGCCCACCTGCTCACATTCAATATTTAATAATGCTCGTTCACTGCCGAGACACCACCTGGGTCCCAACAGTAAGACCCTGTCCCTTTGCAGTTGTCTTCTCCGCACACCTTGGATGGTCTGCATCCCGACATCCCAACGTCCCCAGCGATGGACTGATCAACACCATCAGTAACACTGACCGACCCAGACCTCCCAACCACAGGGACTCCAGCCCTCGTCGACCGTCTTTCGGCTGGGAGCGTCTCCCGTGACTGGCACCTTCCCCCTTCTCAATAACCACACTGTCCCCTGTCAATTTCCTTCCCACTGGGAGCTCCTCCATATCTTCATGTTTCACTTCCTACCCTTCCGAATGGACCTGGTCCCTTGACAGATCTACAGGGTCCGGGTCTGTGCTCCCAACAAGAGTGTCACAGCCTTCAGCAGCAGACTCCTGGTGTGCCCCATTACCCACATCAGCCACACGTGACCCTACTGTTTTCCCCAGTTGGTGCAGATCACTTAAAGGACTCGCTTCCCCTGCATCCCTGTCGTACAATTTCTTATTTACAAGGGAAGGGGTCCGGTCCACCATAAGGGGAGTCTGGTTTCCTGTCCAAAGTAATGTGCCCTCTACCCCAGACCCTGTATTTTCCCGAATCCAGTTTCCCTCAAAAGGATACACATCTCTGCAAAGAATTTTGACCTCTATCTCTCCCACGCTCGATCCAACACCCTCCGTTGACAGGGTCCAGTACCCCACCCGGTGCCTGGTGTTCCCTGTTCCGGAGAGCGTGGCCCCTATCCCTCTCCCCGTGGAAAGATCCGATCCCGCACATTCCCTGGCCCCACCTCTCCCGAGGCGATCTACATCCATGCCAAGAACCGCATCCTCTCTCCCTTCCATACCTGACACCACACTCTCCAGCGATGGGGTCAAGCACCACAATGGGGGCCTCCCGTACCCCGCTCCAGAGAACACTGCTTCTATTCCCTCCGCTGCGGAACCAATCCCCGAATCCGACCCGACATTTTCACTAGCCCCATTTGCCCCAAGTCGGCACATGTCTCCGACAGCAACGGAGTCCCTCGCATTCTCCCCACCAAACATCACACTCTCCGGCGACGAGACCAAATCTCCCACCAAGGGTTCCCTGCTCTGTTGTCCGGAGAATGTGATCACCGACTCTTCCATCATGGAACTCTCCTCCAGGTCTGGCCCCTCTACGGGTTTAATAGCCCCAGCCAGGTTCATATCCCCACCTGACATTATTACCCTGGGGAAAAGGACCCGGTCACCCCTCAGGGGTTCCCAACACCCTTCCCCAAAAAGCGTCAAGTCTCCGAGCTCCAGTTCACCCTCCGCTCTACAGCGCTACCGGGGCCCGACCCAACATCATCCCTCGCGACACACTTAACTCCGGGTCCCTTGCCCCCAAGTGAACCTTTGTCACAAAAAGCAATTTGGCTCCCTCTCTCACCACCTCTTGGCACTCTCACACTACCGCGGCAGTGTGTCCAACCATCCTCAGGAAATCCCCTGTCCCCCTCAGTGTGCACAGTCACACCTGTGGACAATCCTTCTCCTTCCCCTATGGAACTGACTCTATCAATTTTTCCCATGCATGTCCCAATTAATGCTCCTCCCACTTCCGAGCCTGAACATTCTCCTTTCGAAGGGTTAGCACGCTCTTCCGGAGAGGTCCGCCTCCATTCCAAAGGGTCTTGGTCCCCTGTCGTGCTGAGTGTGACAACCCCCTCTGTATTTTCTCTTTATCCCATCAATGTGAAAACGTCCCTGTACGTTTCTCCCCTTGGTTGATTAAAGCACTCTTCCGTTGAGGCCCATCCCCTTTCCAGAGGTTCCTGGTTCCCTGCGCAGTGAGTGTAGCAACCCCTCCATGTTCTCTCCTTGTCCCTTCCCTGTGAAACCGTCCCCGTAATTTTCTCCCTTCTGTGGGTCAACACATTCCTCCGGAGGGTACACCCCCATTTAAGAGGTTCTTGCTCCCCTGCCGTGCTGAATGTGCCAGACCCCTCCATTTTCTCTTTCTGTCCCTCCTCCGTGAAACTGTTCCCGTAAGTTTTGGCCCTACATACCATACTATTTTCCCTTCCCATCTCGGAGTGTGAACCTTCCCCATTTCTGGAGGACTCGCTGTTCCGCTCCAGAGAGCTACTCCTCCGGGTGCTTCCTTCCATCTTTGTTATTGGGAGGGAACCTCCATCCTTCACTTCGGTTACCACTGAAGGACCATTTGTTAACGTCGGGCTTGCCTCCTTCTCATAGCTGTTACCTGCCTGTATTACCCCTCTGCTTTGGGTGGGGCTCCTTGACACTCTATCAGGGGTATTCTTAAATTCCTTATTCATAATCAGCAAAGTTTTGGCCGAGTCTGAAATAAGCCCCTTTAACTCTGACCTCCCTTCCCTGATCTCTGTTCTCTGAAACTGGTCCCAATTTTCCACTTCTGTTCCTCTCTTTCTCCCTTCAACTTGAATTCCATACTGCCCACTGCCTGTTTCCCTGTTCATTTGATTACTGTGTCCCTTGTAATCTCTGGGGTTCCCACTTTCCTGTCCCATTCCCATGTCTCTTGAATGTCTCTGGTCCCAGCTTTCTCTCCCCACACGAACTTCAACCTCTGCTTTTATATTAATCTCCCTTCTCTTTCTTCTTGGGATATCCGGAGAATCAGATGTGTCAATCTGCGGTATATTACACTCCCCATAATCCCTAGACCCCTTATTTTCCTGTCCTACACCAGCTGTGCACCCCCAGTACTCCCCACAATTGGCTTCCCTATACTTTCCATCGACACTAGTTTCCTTCCAAATATTTTCTGTAGGACGACTCCGGTATTTGGATAACAGATTGGCATGACCGGAGCCCTGAGGAGTAGCAAGGTTCCCCCGAGCTAACCCGGAAACGTGCCTTCCTGTTCCCATATCCAGAGTCTCCTCCCTGTAAGCATAAGTCTTACCTCTTCTTTCCCCGTTTCTCACTCTGGACGGACTAAAATTTAACAGACCTGCAAGATTTTGCATGCTTGTTATCCCTAAAAGGTATTCCACATCGATGGGTTTCAGGTTTCCCTTCTCCTCCCTTACAATCCACAACCTTCTAGCCGATCTTAGTCTTAGCCCTGGGTCTGGGAGGGACAACATTTCATCATATGAACATTCATTTATTCTTATTTTCGCCATTTCTACCTTGTTTAAACCCGATTGTTGTTTTTTCTAGGTATATGAATGCAAAATGTATGTTTTCGAGTGGCCAAATTTTTACACTGACCACTCTCTTGTTTATTTTTATTTTATTTATTTATTTTAACCAATCATTGTTTTTCAGTGTTGGTTTTGTAATAAATGATGTTATTTATAATTGTTTCCCAAGTTTTTAAAACTTCCCGGCCGGCCACGTTGTTAAATATTCCGCCCGTCCCTTTACTCAACCCGGTTACTGGTAAAATGGTACCAGTCACGATCACAATTTCTGCAAGTTGACTGCGGGGTTCACACCTATCCCACAAGAAGTTTACCACACGCAAGTCTTCTCCAAAACCCTTTGCTCGGCAGGTCGACTGTTAACCGGGTACCAGTTGCGACCACGTTTTAGTCCAAGATGGCTACGGGGTGTACACCTATCCCACAAGGAGTTCCCCAGCAGACCAATCTTCCCCTTCCCCCGTTTTACAAACGGAATTCCCGTGGATACCTCCACAAAACCTTTAAAAATCGATAACCTCGGTGCCCCTGAGCGTTAACGATACCCCAGCTCAGTATTCCTCCAGAAAACTGAGATGGAACCCAACGATGGCTCTCAGAACCTCTCTGATCACCCTCGTCCCTTTCTTCTAAAAAACACGAAAGCGCCCCGCGAAAAAAGTTCGAGGAGTCGCAGCGCCAATGTAGTATTTTGGCGCTACTTACCGATAGTTATACAAGGGGTTGTAACGGCCACAAACCATGGAAGTTACCAGATACTAATATATCGTCTGTCTCTGGTGATGGCGTCAAGGTACAACTGTTGCATTCTGGGTATTTCTAGTACTCGTCAGCACATCTCACTCTACGATCTACTACAATCACTTCCGCTAACACTATTTTGAGGCTCACCACAGGATACACATTATGAATCAATTTCCGGTTACGTTTCACATATAGAGGTCCTCCACGGGATCATCTGCTGAATATTCCACAAACTACGTGGGCGCCATTTTGTAGCAGGGCTTAAATATGAAATAAGTCCAAATTGGGTTCGATTCTTTTATTTGGAATATATAAATAGTAACCCTACAAATACACAAATAATAAACATAAATACATGACAACTACAAGACGATTACATAAGACAATACACAATCAAAGGGAGATAATTCTCTACGATTTGTCAAAGAAATATAAAGTAGAACACTTTTCCATAAGTTATTTTCTATAAGAAAAATACCACAATATAGCTTACTCTTCTAATAAGTATACAATAAAGTAAATCATTCTGTCGGTGATAAATAACAAAAAATTGCAACTTTAAAACAATTGCGTCACCTCACCTCGGAATTAGTTTCAGCATAGTTTATTCACTCAAACAATACATATAGAATATATGACACAAATAAAAAATGACAAACACTAATACATTCAGTTAACACAATTAACTGAATACACCAGCTGATTGATCACTCTAGGATCTACTCTTATAGTCTACTCTACATCATAAATTCCTGAATAATATAAAAGGGCAGTGATAAGTCAAAATGACTTAAGAACATATTAATTATAACAAAATCATCATCTGGAATAAATTAATCAGATATATAAATTATATATCAAAGTCCACTGAATTCACACTGGTAAAAATATAAAAGCATAACCATGATAATATTACTCTCATTCTAATTCTAAATGAAATTATAAAACATTTATACTCAAGATTCATACTTCAAATCTCAATATGTGCATTCTCACAATTTCATACTAAAGTAAAAATTAGCAATGGAAAATAATAAAACAGAAAGTTAACTGACCTTTAGTAAATAAACAGAATATTAGTATATGTGTTCCAAATTAGGTTTCCAGTTGAAAATATATAAGTTAAGCAAAATATCTGCCTGTGTCTTAATTGTGCTCTATCACAGGTGTGTGTGAAAAATAATCTACCAATGGAAAGTCTTTATTTTCCCTCCAAAATTTAGGTGTAATGAACCATGTAATTTAGTATACTGTATATACAACATGTGAAGTTTTATTTTGTAATTTTTAATTTCAAAAATATTATAAACATTAAAAACATAAGTAAATAATATCATTATAGCATATAATGATTTTCAGTAATTACATAAAATTAAGACTACCACATTCACATTTGTTTTTATTATAATTCATCGTAAAAAAACAATATGTTTTAAAGATCAGCGTCAAAAATCAGGTGTCCAAGCTCATACACAATTGTTTATTATATAATTAGTTCACATCTAATTGTCATTGTTTACCTGTTCGACGTTGATTAACAATCAACATGTATTAATCACCACGTGATTATCTTTGTAGTAGGCGCGTGCCGACAAAAATGCAAATATCGTCGTTAATTTAAAACTTTTTAGTATAAAAATTGACCAGATAAGATTTTTTTTAAACTGACAATTCATTTGCAACCTTCTTTGTGCACATAGGACGTCTCTATTGTTTCCTTAGTGCACTAAGGAGGTCCTTTGCAGTACTTCTACAGACCCGATAAATTCACTTTTAATTTAAGTAATACTCCATTTGCCAATTCCCGACTTGATTCTAAAATTATACACTTTTAACATTTTATTATTTGAGTTATTTCCCTTACAGAGGACAAAAGTATCAATTTCGTGCAATATTCACCCAAAATGACATATATTTTTCTCATACTCTGTATAAAATTTAAATGTTGTAACAACTTGTGAATTTTTTATTTGCTATAAAGTTAACTTCTATTATTTTACAAGGTTCAATTATCTATAAATTTTATGAAAATTATACTCAAATTCTTAATCCTTTCTGTTGCTCTTGCATTGACCGAGAACCGGTTTGTCCTCTGTAAGGGTAATAACTCAAATAATAAAATGATAAAAGTGTATAATTTTAGAATCAAGTCGGGAATTGGCAAATGGCATATTTATTGACGAGATGTTTTCACTTCAACATCCATTTTAAAAACTGAATCGTAAACATCCGGTTATCGATACTATACTTGCTATGTGCGTGTCGTGTGCAAGGCGTCGCGCCTCCTCTGGGTTGAATGTTAAATGTGATCATCTGCTATTTTTGAGAGGGCCACTTTGTCGCCATCTTTTTTTTTCATTCATAGCATCCTGAACCTATCAACATTAAAAATGAAAATTTGTAAAAATCTGGTGGAGACTTTTCCTATCTTTTTTTAGTATGACATTGATCAATCATAGTTCTTCCTATATTTTCTTAAGTCTCCATTCCTTACGCCACAATTGACCTTGAAAAATCCCCCAATTTTTCGTGATTTGTGTTGTATCAAACATAACCTGTGACAATTTGAATTCATAGAATAGCATATTTTAGCCTTTTTAATAATGATTATGCGATTTCGCAGTAAAACATATTGAGGATCACTTGAACTTTATGATCGCAAATATATAATAAAAATTATATGATAAATATTTCAAGTATAAATGTCCCAATACACATTTAACATGTATATATCTTATTATGTAACAATATGGCCAGGTTGTTATTTTCATTGAATGACATCTCAAAATAGATGACCTCACAGTAGGGGCTCTTCCTGTATAATCAGTAATTGTTACAACCCACAGAGAGTCACTACAAAATGTCCAAGTATTGTTACTTGTATTTTACCCGAGAACTGTATGTGATTTTTATAAGAATGTTTTAGTATTGTTGCATAACTAAATGTATTAAGTTTAATGACCTTTAAGAATTATGATAAATTTTGTAGATGTGTATTGCAGAGACGTTTGTTCATGACTAAACTATAATCGTTTTTCTATATAAAAAAAATTCAAATATGTATTTAATTAATTATGATTCTTTAAATGAAAATACAATTTCATTAAAACTACATATCAAAACAGAAAAAAAATCACAATCGTATTCGTAGAGTTCAACTTGTTTTGGGGGAAAATAATACTTTTTTTCAACAATACTTGTATACAAGTATTTCGATCTTAAATTCAAGAAATCCCATATTGGAAAAAAAATTAGACAGCTGGATAAACTCAGGTTTAATTTAAGTATAATTTATTGACAAGATGTTTTCACTTCAACGAATCGTAAACATCCGGTTATCGATAATATACTTGCTATGTGCGTGTCGTGTGCAAAGCGTCGCGCCTCCTCTACTTAAAATGTCTGTAAAATAAAAAGATACAGCTAAGCTATGAACAATAATTGTGTGCTACCATGTTTTGTACTTGTCAGGAGGGGGTAGAAATACCGCAAAGGACCTCCTTAGTGCACTAAGGACATATAAACTGAATGAATTTGAATTTTGGTGTTTAACGCCACTTTCAGCAATATTTCAGCTATATCATGGCGACCATTTTTAGTGGTGGAGGAAGCCGGAGAGAACCACAGACAGGCAAGCAACTGGTAAACTTTTATCACTTGCGGATGCGAGTCGAGTGCACCCTTTTTTGTAATTTACAAACCTGGGCGCGAACCCACGCCGTATTGGTGATAGGCTTGTATGAGTTGTTAGATCCAACGACCAAACTCATTGAGCCACCCGGGCCCCTACCTATAAACTGTACTAAGGACATATTAGAATGGTGCAAATAACACAAAGGAGGTTCCCAATTATATATATGTAGACCTTCCACAAGTGGCACAGACGAGGACACAAAACATGTTGGGGACAATACTTTTACCTACATAAAATCTGAACCTATTGTGAAACTTTTGTGACAGACAGACAGACAGACAGATGCATCATTTATAAACTAATTTTTTCAGAAATGTCGATATATGCAGTACACAAACATCATAAAACATGGAGTAATAACACCGACGGAATATTTAATACAACATTCATCTCATCATTTCAGTCATGAAAACCGGCCAGGGGCGGATCCAGGGTGCGCACCGCCCCCTCCCCCCTAAAATTGGAAAAAATATGATTTTTTTGCGTAAAATCATGATTTTTCACATGAAATACCCCAAAAATTTTCGCGCCCCGCTCCGCACGGCGCGATTATTTTAAGTGCACCCCTCCGCTAACTTGAAATCCTGGATCCGCCCCTGCCGACTGTTAAACTCGATCTAGATGAAATGTGTAAATTACGTTTTTATTTTTTGTCAGCCGTGAATACTTGATTGCATGTATTCATTAATACAGACTTTATTTTAAAACGTTACCGTTATCGTGAAGAAATGTGTATTCTTTTTTTACTTCTGTCAACGGTGAATACACTATCGATACCATACAAGTTCATAAATAAATGAAAACAAACATTCCCGTTTTCTCAACTCGATCGTGTATATACGTACTCATCCGTAAAATAATCGATCATTATCGGGACATATTAAATATAAATTATTACTTTTTTACTTAAAAATGTGACACACATTATATAATTAAACTGACTTTTTCACAAATTACAATTGTGACCTTTTTCCTGTGACTTATTTTCCGTTAATCGAAAATAGATCATATGTAACTTGACTTTTTAATTAAAAACATTAGTGAAAAATCAAGCTTGGGGAATATATTTTAGGTGTGCTTATATAGTTTTAAAGTTTAATATAAATATCAATTATTATGTTTTCATATTTGAATTGTGCTTAATATATAAAATTAATAATAAATATTTAATATTATTATGTTTTATATTTCATGTGTAATTTTATAGTTTTAAATTTTAATAATACATATTCATTAATAATTTACCCTTAATGGGACCCCTTAATCATTCTTATTTAC
>MJUT01019121.1:120295-134205 GCA_002080005.1 Gigantidas platifrons | reverse complement strand
CCTAGACGACAATTACTTGTGTGTACATTGTATACAATGTGAGGGTGAGTCTTGTGTTGTTTAACACCTAATGATCAATTTTACAGTTATATTATGGCGATAACAAGTAACATTCAATGAAAGGATGTCAATTATGCTGGTGATATCCAATAGACCAATACGCTTAATTGGATTTTCATAATGCAATCTTACTTAAACAACAATCCCCTTGTAGACATGACCCTCCACTCGTACACATTATCCTGATTCTCAGCAAACTGGTCTTTGCTCTACACCTTCAAACCGCCTGCTTAGCGAAGAAGCAGTAAATACCAATTGTATAGTCTTTGGCTAAATCCATGATCTACAGCACTCGAGTCGAACACCCATTACCCCACCGATGCGCTTAGAATGAATACACATATTTTATTAATATCATTAATGCCGAATAAACTCTAGAGAAAACCGAAGGGGCAATCAAGACTGGACAATCCAAAGACACTGGCAAAATTGGCACACAAGACACAGGACGAAGACAAACAAAAAAAACAAAAGCAAAAAAATAAAAACAAAACAAACAAACAAAAAACAAAACAAAAAACACACAAAAGCACACAAAAAAAACCCACAAAAAAACCAAAACACAAATATAAAAGATGAGTAACGCGAACACCACCAAAACAATCACTGGTGGTAGTCTCGTCATTGATAGAAGAAAGAAAAAACACTCTACGTGCATCGAAAAAAGATGTTTGTTGGATCTTTTGTATTGTCTTTTTTGTAAGATTGCATTAACATCAAACGCGATACCGTGCGGGGTCATGTCAGGAGTCATATTGTTAACCAACCAATCAGAGATGAGCCTTCATAATCTTGTAATATTTTAAACCAAGCCCATACTGAGAGCTGTTAATCAATGTATATTTCCTATCTTTAATTCATTGGACGTCCGAATGAAATGTTACCGGACATGAAACCGTACGGGAAGTCATTAGATATTAGTGCATACCAAAATAATTGAAATTTAAAAAAAACAACAACAAACATCTAATTTTGATTATATTGTTATTAGCATGGTTTAATATAAATTTTACAGTTGCTATTGATGTGATTATTTGCTAAAACTATGGCTTGTCTCTCTAAGTCCGGGGGCCCGTCGTGGTCGTGATCGGATGGTAGTTGGATTTATAACTATCTATGCAATCGGTGCCTATCACAACTGGTGTTGTGAGTTCAAATCTCACTCATGGTGAAGTGTACAACATTATGTGATAAAGTATGTCAGTGACTGCGACATGTCGGTGGTTTTACTCCTGTTTCTTCCTCCAATAAAACTGACCGCAACGATATAACTGCAATATTGTTGAAAGTGGCGTTAAACACCATAAAAGCAACCAAGCAATCTCTCTTAATCATACGTAACATTCTAGACCTTTTTTTTTATTTTGCTACCTGCTCAGCCACTGTGGTTTTCTTGCTCCCAAAAACTTAATTGTTTGGCTTTCCAATTTTCTGACTTTGAGCGTCACCTGATGAAGGTTTTGTCAGCAACGCATCGTGTGTACTAAATTGGATATCTGTTTTATTTTATTATTAAACGTACAACGTAAATTCAATAGTTGAATTAAGAAGGCAATTGAGGTTTTAATGGATAAGTTACAATACTCTGAATCAGACAACCGAAACCCTTACAGATCAAGTTTAAATTCCTTATTAATACTGTATAACAAACACAATTCAACCACTGGAACAATTTGATATCTGATTATATATATAATACGAAAATAATATGGGCTTGTCAGCAACCTTGACTTTACTAATATCTTAAGTTTTAAACAACGACGATCAATGTACCAGAATTTTTTTAAAACAAAACAAAAACAAAAACAAAACATAGAACAGAGACACATAAGAAGACTATACATCTTTCACGTGATTGCTTATAATATATATATATATATATCGCAGATTGGCTGATATGATTGACTAATACATACAATTTGCAACAATAGAATGCAAATTGTTACCAAATATAGAAATATCTTTAAATAACATACCGTAATATAACAATGTCAAGACAAGGTTCAGATTGTAGGCCAATTATTCATATCGGTATTAATATCAACTCGACAAACAACAAAACACATCCAGATCCAGGAAGTCATACCAATTTCAACAAACACATAAACAGGCGTCGAAACACTAATAAAAGCTATTAATCCATGAAAAGATGTCTTGACCAGACGGACTACCCAACAATATACTCACAGAATGTGCAATAACACCAGGTCTCACAACTATCTTCCAGAAATCTATAGACACTGGAATGTTACCATATTTAAAAAGGAAGACAAATTGCAGCTGAAAACTACAAACTCGAGACATTCGAGAACTATTAATCTACCAAAGGACAGGATAGGATAAGCTATTGCCAGCGGCCCCCTTTTTCATTAAAAATCCTATTTAACATTTCAAGCTTAATTTCTGCTCAATTTTGTAATGAAATGTGTGCTTATGAATAAAACAATTCAAATTTCTACTTACGCTTTGTTTCAATACCAATATTGACGTCTGAATGTGTGATCAGTTCAAGAATTACGCCAAAAATACGTATTTGTCGGCAGTTCAAATGCATTTCAAAGTGTGAGCGAACCTACGACCCACGTTAATATTCAAGACAGATACCATCCATAACTAAGTCTTTCTATATGTAAAAGCTTGATGTGGGTCGCAGGTTCGCTCATACTTAAAAATAAAAAAAACGGCGAAAGAAATATGTTTGTTTTGCTTGGTTACACTAACCAAAAATCAGTATGGGGAGCGGACTTGACTGTATTTCCGGTATGCATGGCAACGTAGCAGACGGAAAGAAACCTTATCAGCCCTGAAGTGTGAAGACTATTTGGTAAGAATTTATAGAAATTATTTCTTTCAATGTTTGATGGAGTATTTTATTCACCGGAACATATTTTGCAGGTGAATAATAAATCATAAGAGGTTCTGCACAGAGCCGCGCCGGACAATGCATTCTTCCTTCAACTTCCAAGTGTTGTGGTTTATATTATTAACGTCAGTTTTGGTTCAGATTTTGAATGTTTATTCAAATCTAAAGTAAGATTACTATGTTTACAATGTTTTTTGTTCAATAACCTGACATTTCTACCATAAGGGCGAAGCTATAAACAGACGAGAAAAGTTTTGAATTCACTTATGTTTGAATTATCTGATTAAGGACGAATATAAGATAACACAATAAAAAAATAATCGTAGTATTCTTCCAAATAAGTTAATTTTCCATTCAATGACTAGTTTTAGACAGACGACACTAGCGAATGCAATGTAGATTAATATACATATTTTACACATTTTCTACACCGGTTGTCAGAGCCCGATCGGATCGACAGTTTTCCACAGAGTGAAAGGTTTGCAGTTCGTATCTCACACAGGTTTTATGTCTTTTTAAAAAAAAATAAGTATATGATATGGAAGACGATTATAACGTCTGTGAAGATGATTTTATAATAATATAGAACACTGAAAAAATTACGATGTTTACAATGTTTTTGTACAATACCAGGATGATGAAGTCGTTAACAGACCAGACAAGTTTTGAATTATCGGATTAAGGGATAAAAATAACTTCATGATAGATGAATAAATGAGAAAACAATAATAATAAAAAAAAATCGTAGTTTTCTCCCAAATAAGTTAGTTTTCCCTTCAATGGCATTGTCTATTCTTAGACGACACTCGCTAATAGCAAGGCCGCCCTTGCTAATACAATGTAGATTTATATAAATAATTTACACTTAGTGGTTGAACATTTGTCATAGCCCAGTCGGTTTGACAGTTGACGTCAGTGTGAAAGGGTCGGAGAATCGAATCTCACAAAAAGGTTTTTTTAGCAAGTATTTTTTGAAAGACGTCTTTTATGAAAGACGATTATAACGTCTGTGAAGATGATATTATATAGAACAGTGAAAAAAATGCGATGATTACAATCCTTTTTGTACATTACCAGTGCGGTGAAGTTATTAGCAGACAAGACAAGTTTTAAATTATCGGATTTAGGGATAAAATAACTTCTCCCAGTAGTGCTTAATTTGGGGTATTTTTAATGTGAATAATCGAAAAATAAAAGAGTCAAATAACATCCAATTGGATCAATGTTTCAAAAACTTTAAAGGTGAAACCCTTCACTTGAAATTCTGTAAATATATACTAGGTCTAAATAAGAAAAGTGTAAACCATGCTACTCTTTCAGAGCTTGGCAGACACCCACTGCATTTTGATATTATAAAGAGTATTACTAAATACTGTTATAGACTAGAGAATTTATCAACAGAGTTCCCATTATTAAAAGACGCTTACCGGTACATCTGCAGTAAAGAACTACATTTATCTAATAAAACCTCATGGTACTCCTCCATTGAAAAAATATTAAATATTCTCAATATCCAGAAAAAGACTTTTGCATACAAAAAAGGCACGTTTAATAATATATTGAGAAAACATATGAAAATAAAATATTTAACAGATTGGAATCAAACAAATATTTCGATGAAGGATGGAAAACTTGTAACATACCTAAATATTAAAACAAATTTTGGATTAGAAAAATATCTCACATTGATCAAGAACTACCAATATAGAAGATCAATTTGCAAATTACGTGTATCCTCCCACAGACTACTAATAGAACAGGGTCGATATAAAAATATTCCAAGAAACGAAAAACTATGTAAAAATTGTAACCAAAATGCTATTGAAGATTAATCACATTTTTTAATTAAGTGCGACAAGTTTAACGAAGAACGAAAAGATATATTTAGTCAATTAAATTCAAAAGTCCAACTTCAAAATCTCCATCAATTAAGTGATGAACAAAAATTATTCTTTATTCTAAACTGTGAGGACCATGAAATACTTAACTCTGTTGGTAAATTTCTCCATGAACACATGCCTTGATTTTATACTATATCATAATATATATACATGTATAATTATATGTTTTGTACCTAGACTGTATTGTATTATCTGTCAATCAAGCACCTCTTTCCCTCTTATGAATGTGTATTATTATTTGTATTATTTTGTTTATATATATTTCTTGTATTTGCCCTATATGGGCCCTTTAATTGGTTAATAAAGATAATTCTATTAAACAGATGACATTCACAAGTGGCAGTAAAGATTTATATTGATATGGTCAACCGATCATCTATGAGGTTGAAATAGCTCATTGGGACAGTTAAAGTCAGGATCGAAAAGTTCGGAGTTCGAGTCGTAACTGTCGCCTCCATTTATTTGTATATGTATATGATAGACAAATCTAACTTCTTTGGAGATGAAATTATAGAGAACAGTATATATCTGGGTTTCCCTTCCTATTGTATTATTACGAATATAAGCACAAACGACACTCGTTAGTGACAGTATGAATTTAACCGTAGTTACCCTTGATTTCAAAGTATAGATTTATATACATGTACATCAAATTCCGCTGTGAAATTCTTTACTAGATATTGTACTGCAATGTTTTCCTTTCAGACACAAAAAAGTTACAAAGGTATAAAAGAAATGGGTCCGGACGCATTGAAGAGACTTATGGATGATGTCTAAACATGTTAAGCATATAGGTCATGGGCTGAGATAGCCTACCGTGCACCCCCCCTAAAAAAACCTTCGAACCACACTATTTTTTTTTTTCCTTTGATATGTCCTTTTGAAAAAAAATACATTTTAACATTGAATATTTTGGGATGAATTTACATTTTTGAGCCCTTTTTAACATCCTTTCGACAATTTTGCCGGATTTTCAGATTGTTTCATTCTTCACTGTTGCTGAGGTCTTGTAGCTTATGAACAGCTATTAGAATATAAAAACTGGGGTTTGGTGGATAGCTGATTATATTATCGTTCAAATGAATACAAGTTATTAATATTTTATGTAGTTCAGTAATCGTAGGAGGCAAAAAATCTATCCCTACCCCTGATAAAATTGCGTAAATACGAGATTTTTCGCCTTTTGTTTTCAGTAGACAAAATATTACGCAACTTTGATGATATTTGTATAATTAATTTATTAAAACTATTGTATTTACGGAAAATTAAACCCATTACATCATCAAAAAACATGCTTCGTAGTGTAGATTGAAGAAAAATGGAATATTATGATTTTTGCAGATTTTAGCTCTATTCAGCCCAAAGCGCGTAATATATTTTTCATAATATAAATGGACAACCAAATTATACATCTGTCGTGTGAAGTTATGTTATGGAGACATTTTAAAATAAAATTTGTTCTTGTACCACCCTGTATAGGGCTTCTAGCGGCAAAATATTACCCCTTACCCTGCCGAAAATCGCATAATATTTTCTCATCAGTATTTGTTTGTGGGCTAGCATAACTCCCCATACACCCCCACCTTCCATGTTAACATATTGTTTTAAGTCCTCCTATATATTCTCTTGAAGAAAAAATATGTTAACATTGAAAATTTTGGGACGAACTTGCCATCTGAGGCTAAAATTTACACCCTGTCGCAGCTTTTTGAGGATTTTGATTTTTTTCAATTTTTGTATTTGCGAGCATTAAAGGTATACTACACAGTCTTGAAAGTATATCAATATTGTATCAAATGAAAGCTTATATTATTACCTTTCAATTGAATACATGATATATACACTTTGTGGGTATCAAATTTTGTCAGACGTGGAAAAACCTACCCCTCCACCTTCCCGAAATGACAAAAAAGACATTTTTCCCTTCAAAGTTTAGATAAAAAAATATTTCGTACTAAACTGCGATCCTTTTTAAACTAACCAAACAAATATATCACATTTAATAAATCAAGCACTAGTAATCCTTTATGAAGTGATTTTTGTGGTCAAAATACTTGAAAAATGGGATATTTTCAATCTTGCCGATTTTCACAGGATTCTGCTTATATATCTTAATCTTACTAATAAAATAAAGGATACTGCATCATAATGACGGTTGATTTTTGTATTTGGGTACTATAACAATGTAAAAAGGGAATAATTATGTTCCTTCTACCTACTGATTAACAAATAAATAGTAAAATATTAGCCCTACCCCTCTAAAAAAAAACACGTAAAATTTGATGAAACTCGTTTTATTTCCTTAGAAACATGGTCGGGCAGGGTGACATTTTTATTTACCCTGTAAGATCTTTCAATTCTTTATTTAAACAAACCATATGAACATCATCTAAGAGGGTTTAAATTCTACCGAGTTGCAAGTCAAAATCTTGGGGAATTTAATTTGTCTATTCACCCTGATCATAAATGTAGTTCACTTCAAGTAGGGTGTGGGGTATGATCCCCAGGGCCTGAGGTATAAGGCATTTAATTTGCCTAGTCACCCTGATCATAAATATATATGGTTTAGGGGTGGGGATCTCAACCATTACGAGGAGCAAGTGCGGAGATTTAATTTTAGTTAGATTGATCCTTATCAAGCAAAACCGAACCCCCTTTGAATTGTATGTATTTATATGTCATTAAATTGTTTACTAGTTTTTAACATCTGTGTTTCCAGTAATACATGTGATTGTTGATCCAGATACTGTATATTGTTGAATTTTTTTTTCTTGTCGGAATACTATGCAATATCATTTTGGATGATTTTCATTTCCTACCAATAACCATAGGTTCATTAAGTTTGACCCATGTCTGTCTGCAAGACTGAAATACACATCTTTTCAGAGTTTGCTTCTGGCTGCAAAGGGTAAAATTCGTTGCTAAGGATATTATTCTACCCATAATCTATCTTAACTACTTAGAATAATACTTCTTGGGGCACTAGGAATTAATTCTGTAAAAATTACTTGGAATTCATGATCTGGAAGTCATTTTATGTAAAATGAAACATATTTTCCTTGTTGCTATGGGTTAAATCCGTTGCTATGGAAAGTACACATTAAAGATTGTTAAGAAATATTTAGAAATTATACCCTTCATATCTGTCTAGCGAGAAAGAAGAACATTTTCAAGATCATTGATTGTTTGAGTATTGAGAATAAATTGTGGACTGAAAGACACACCATTTCACTGTGCATTTCTGGTTGCTAAGGCTAAATCTGTTGCTATGGAATCTCACAAACCTTTTGTTATCTCAAATACTAAGAAAAGTATTTATAGGTACACTTTAAATCAATTCTGAGCAAAACAATACTAGAAATTAGTAAACTTAAAGCTATTTAAAGTAAAATGGAACACTTTTTTGCCTTGTTGCTATGACTAAAAATCTGTTACTATGGAAGTTCCACACTATCTATTTGGCATTGAATCATGAGTGAAAATACCCTTCATATAACAGTATTAAGATTTTAATTCATTTTCATGATTATAGTTTATAGTTGTTTAAAAGAAACTTCTGGACTTAAATGCACACACTTTCAGTGTAAATTCAGGGTTATGTTGATTTTGGTTGCTAGGCAACCAAAGTAAAAGTCAGAACATATTTGTTTGTCCATTTCTTTTAGTTTTAAGGTCATCCCTAACACATATGCCAAAATGGAATTTTTTTAAGAGGGGGCCAAAAATGCCCCTTACCCTACCTTAGAATAATCAGTGAAGTTCAAGGTGGTTTGATATACCAAGCAATAAAGTTTGTCAGTGACTTCCGGTAGGTCAGTGGTTTTCTCCGGATATTCCGGTTTCCTCCACCAGTAAAATTGACCGCAACGATATAACTGAAATATTGTTGAAAGTAGCGTTAAATACCATAACCATAACCCCCCTCAAACTCTTTTTTCGCTTAGACACTGATTGATTGGAATCATCTAGATGACATATTGGTCGGAGCAACAAGCGTCGAAAGCTTCGTACCTTCTCTCACACAGCATCAATAACTGGAAGGCGCTATCTGCCATTGTATTAAATCCAGTATTTGTATCTAAAACGTACTCATACAGATACAGAGTGTACAAAATCACAATTCTGTAATAGGCACGGGATGTATGTTCAGTGTATAAACTACCATGACTAACGTTTAAATTTCAGTTATCTAAACCAAAACACATGTCATGTGTAAACAAATACCGTTAAGTTATTTCAGTAACAAAGGCCTTTGTGAATCAAGGTCAGGGATATTGTATAATATTGACACAACAAAAATACCCTCTTTAAAGTAATTTCCATCAAAATGTGCATTACCAATAATAATACAAAACAGAATACGTAAGTAGGGGAGTGTGCGTACAGTCGTTTTTTGTTGTTGAATTATTCTTCCATCAAACTCGACAAATGTTATCTTTGTCACACAGTTTGTCACATGAGTGCATGTATTGATAGATTAGGAGTACTTAGCTGCACTTTCAACCAATATCTTAGTTATATCGTAATGATAAGCTTGATTTATTGTTGGGGGAAATCGAAATTCCTGGAGAAATTCTTCTGTATGTAACCGACATGGATCGAGTTAGGGCTTGGATGTTTGATCTCATAAACAGTCATAGACAATGAATACATTTTTATTTGAAATGCAACTACCTTACAACTGCGGCTATGTCGGTTCTTTTTTGCAGTTTTCATATCTTCAATTTCTATTGTTGTATAAGAAGAGTTTGAAGATACAAAAGGGGTAATCAGAATCCGTTTATCGAAGAAGAACAGACAACACAATGGCCAAAACAAAAAGTACAAAGGACAAATAACGATCAACAAAACATACATATAAAACTAAAGATCGAGTAACACGAACCCCACTAAAAACCGGGGGTTAACTCAGGTGCTCCGGAAGGGTAAGCAGTGAATTGAATTTCATTTGCAAATATTATTTACGATTCAGGAGTGTTTAGTGATGAGAAAATTAGTAAAATATAGCAGGCACTTTAACATATGTATGTGTTTTGCATATTTTAGAAATATATAGTACTAGCGTGTACAACCTTAGCTTTTCATTTATACCGATTGATTTATTAATGTTTAACCTCAGGTGAGCAGTATATATATATAATACAGCTATATTTATGACGAAAACAAAGTTATAAACAATCAAACATGTACGTAAACATGGAATCTAATTAATATTAAATCTTGAATTGCTCCCCCTTTTCTGATATGGGCGGCAATTAAATATCTAATTTTAATAAGATTGATAAAATGTTAGCCAGAATGGGACTATGAACGTATGCTATCACTGTCACAACTAAGTAGAGATGGTATATAGTCGGGGTAATTTACTTTCTAACTGGCCATCAACGATTGCTCCTAACAGGCCTTGGTCATATATTTAGGGCTACCATAAGTTGTCTTTCATGTGCAAGAAAGATGGTATTTTTATATAAATGTTGGTCATGCGAATTATACTACAATATATACAATGATATAAAAGTGGTAAAGACTTGAGCTAAAAAGTGTAACCCTAGGATAATTATAATTAAGCTTGATTTCTTAAAAAGAAAATTAAAATGTGAAATAATGGTTACAATAATGCAAGATGAACGCTCAGTGATATGTCCTTTTGAGCAATTGAAGTAAAACGTAGTTATGAAAGTATAGCAAAAAATTCATAACCATATGTCAACATACCCTATTGAAATGCAGGTTGATGAACCAGTACAGACATAACCGTCTGGACAACACCAGATATAACCTTTACAATGTGAGTAGCCTACATTGCAAAACAGTTCACCTAAAACAAAGAGAAATCACCAATTATATCAATTAGAATATATTACATTGAGCAACATGTCAATCAATGTCAAACTCAGGTGCTCCGGAAGGATAAGCAGTTCCTGTTCTACGTGTAGTACCCGTCGTGTTACTCTTGTTACAAATCTAGTGAGAAGTCATGGATAAGGAACGGAACGGGTTGTGAATACGACGAACACAATGTGTACCACATTTGTATGTGTATTGTACACATGGAGTAATTGTGTGTCCGTTATGTAGCCTTATTTAAAACATGGAACAAGGGTGTGTCACATTTGTACTTTTTAGTTTACACATGAAGTAATTGTATGTCATATTTGTAGTCTTATTTTACACATGGAGCAACTGCTTATCATATTTGTATTTCTAGTTAACACCTGGTGTAAGTGTGGGTCACATGTGTGGTCTTACTTAACATATGGAAGAGNGTCTTATTTCAACGTGATGACGTGATCACTTTACATAGGTTACAAACGTCTGTGCGAAAATAAAACGCTCAGCTAACCACCGTTAGTACTCGTGCGACACCTGTTGGGTAAATTTGGGTGAATGTTCCCCATTGTGTGGTGTCACACATGTAGTCTTCTGAACTCACTGAACACAGAAAAGACCAAGACACATAAGGTCCTAGCTTGGGATAGGCAAACAAACGTGGCGGAGCTAAACCAATTAATGGGATCTTAACCCCCTCCTCTTGATAATCATGTATAATATGTCAAAAAATATATGTTACCATTATTTTTTCTTGATTGTATGCTAACTGAGTAGACCGCGTACTGAATAAACGTATTCGTTTTGGGTAATAGCTAGAATTATTTCATATCAGTTCTAAATTCGAGTTTTCCATTGGTGTAGACATGGTCATGTGTCATTCAGTAATCTGTGGTAAAGAAATCTACCAGTCATTATCATGATAATGACCGTGGGCATTATCATGATAATGACCGCTCCAGGTTTTACTTTTGGAGTTGTGTCCCTTTTCTAAAACGCAAGGGAGACCGTGCATGCGCAGTGAACTGTTGTCAATGTAAACTAACATGACAGAGGGTACGTCTGCCCGATTTGCGGAACTGTCAAATGTAGACAAAGATGAAATTCTCCACAGCAAAAACTCGCTTAGTACGAAACAATCTACCAAATTTCCAATAGCGATTTTTCACGAGTACTGTATGACAAGAAAAGATTACCAAACCATCGTTGCTGTGGACCTTTTACCAGATTCTGCCTTGGACAGTTTATTGGAGAGTTTTTATGCAGAAGTCAGAAATTAAAATGGTGGAAAGTACTCAGTCCAAACATATAAGATCTATTAGAGCAGGAATACAGAGGTAAGAACAAATGTACATAAATCTCCACCAGAATTTAATAAAAATCAATACAATGCTACGTGTTTAAAAAAAAAGAAAAAGAAGTTTACGTTTATTTCCTTTAAGAATAAGTTAGACAAATACATTATAACGTTTAGATTGCAAAATTGGAAGTCAGATACAGATATTTCACATATAAGACTCTTGAAAATTAAAAAGAAACGGTTAGTAACGGCACAATGCTGTAAAAATGACGTCATGAAATAAATGACGTCACACTACTGAAAGGATCATAACGTCCGGAAAAATACCACACACGACGTTATGATTGATTATGCACGAAACGTCGCAGTCAAAGGATTAAAGAATTGTACTAGGTGGTATATTGAACATAAATATTATAAATAAACGTTTGAGAATACTGAAGGGACAATAAAAAAATAACAATCCGGAGAAACTGGCAACAATAACATTTCAGGGGCAGATCCAGGATTTCAAGTTAGGGGGTGTACTTAAAAAAATCTGGCATTATTTAGAAAGCCTTAATTCCTTCAATGAAATAAAAATAATAGTTACTTATTTATAGGGCATTATCGTGATTTATAGACTACCCTCGGGACAGTAGTATTGACTTCAACACTGATAATGCCCTCGCCTTCGGCTCAGGCATTATCACTGTTTCTGTCAATACTACTGTCCCTTGGGCAGTCTATAAATCACGATAATGCCCTATAAATAAGTAACTATTATATAAATAGTGACTGATTCAACTGTTTAACTGATGATCGATAAAGATAGCGAGGAGGTAACTACTAATCGAGAGCCAGTCATCAATTAAACTCAACATCCAGAATAACAGTACTGATTGATGACTACCGAATGGATAATACATGCAATGCACGTGGTGTTTTTTTCCAAACTGGAAAACAATTCAAGTATCTAAAATGGGAAAATGTTTTATGCTATATTAGCATATGAAAAACAGTGATGTTTTTGTAATTTTAAATTAACTGTACTTAAAGGGGCATTAGCTACGATTTTGACCAAAAACAATTATATGCTTTGGAAATTGGTAAATAGCTTTAAAATGATGAAATAAGGGTAAATATTTCACATTAAACAGCTTATCGAACCACTTTCCGCCTTTTGAGAACGAAAATGACCATCGATTATTTATTTGCTTGCAAGCAAATAATTTGACCTCGCTTTTTCCGTATGCAATTGACCTTACTAGTGACAGGTAAAAACGAATAATTTGTATTTTGTCGCTTATTAACTGCCAACTTGCATGATTCTTTGTCCGTAATTAACGCCGACTAAAAGTAAATTCACAAAAAAAAAAAGAAATAAGTGCATTGTTGTACTGATTTAATGACGATTCGACAAACTCCGTACCCCCTCCCAGAGGGTGTGCCGGGGGTAGAATAGGCACCAGGTTTCTCCATCCTGGAGGCACTAGTCCTCTAAAAGGGGTCAACCCCGCGGGAACCCCGGGGTATAGAAATGGGACCGAGAGCTTCTTCTGCTTGAAGGGGCGTCCGTCGGTTGTGCGGGATGTATAAATTGACAACCATCCCGTCCTTCGGATGAGACGTAAATAAAACCGAGGTCCCGTGTTGAGAGATTGCCACCCTCTTTGCACGTTAAAGAACCCAGTGTAACATCTCATTATGAGCATTATGCTCATGATAGGTGGTCTATAGAAGACCTGTTGTACTGGCAAAATTCTCCGTCCCTACCCATCACATTTCCTTTTTCGAGTCCCGTGGCGTTTAAATTATTCTCGTCCTGAATATAGCTGAAAAATTGCTCGCTGGACGTTAAACACCAATCAATCAATCAATCAACAAACTCCGTAAACAACGTCGATAATTAATCAGATGGCGTCCATTTCTTGATAGATCTCAAAACACGAGTAGTTGCACGTTTTTTCCCCGATGC
>MJUT01019121.1:109432-119560 GCA_002080005.1 Gigantidas platifrons | reverse complement strand
GCTTGACTCAGAGAGCTGCCCAATGTTTCACAGGTAGTTGATAAGGGGTGTCCTCAGGATGGGGTTATCAGGTTATAATACAGAAGGTCTGACCATGGACAATAGTGGGTAAAGTGCTTAGAGAGTGTCGGGCTCCTAACATGCTACAACCACTTTTCTAAATTTCGAAAAAGTATAAGCCCATTGTTGCCCTTCAAAGGGTTTTAAATTGCTTTGTCATAACTCAACTCTCCAGAACTTTCCAGTGGTGATCACTAACCGTTGTCCCGATAATCCCATCCGTCCCTCATTAGTGTACATTTTTTAATATTGTTGAACTTGTTCCGGTCCTGAATATAGCTGAAATATTACTTACAAAATCGATCAATCCTTAGTCCCGTGTGCATTCTAGAAAATAATAGTGATCTTATGATTGTTAAGGTTTGACTATATAATTGATTTCTTGTACATGCGGAACTGGAAATCTTGAAAATTGTTTAACTGTATTTCTGTTCCGTACGGCTTACCATAACGTTGTCGTTAATCTTTTCTACTTAGAATGATGCTTTTTTTTCTAGATAATGTACTTTTTGTACACAGTCGATAATATCTAAAAGTTAATTTTTTTTTATTTGTGCACCTTTTTCGTCTGCAAAACGTTTCAATGTAAAGGTCAAAGATTTAGTTCCAAGTGTGTATGGTCACCATATCCAACCACTATATTTGGCAGATATTATTTGAAACAATTTCACACTATCCGCAAAATATAAGTGTGTATGTTTCTAATACGTTTTTCTTGTATAACGTGTGACTAAATTTCCGTTAAAAACACAAAAAACAACATACAACAAGCAAACAAACTTTGAGCTATAATTTGTGTAAGGCTATGCTCCAAATTTACCCATTCGATAATATCAAATTGATAGCGCTGATAGGATGTATACCGTGATAGCAGTAGGCTTCGTAACTAGTGTAACTACAATCATCATATAGTGTCACATCAAAGCTTAATGAGTTCATGAGGCAGACAAAAGTAACGACCATAAAAAACCATAAAAAGTTTAGTTCACATTTACAAAAGCGTTCATAACACAAACGCTCTGAAAGTTTTAAAAATATTCAACAACCATCCAGAATAAAAAGAAATGACAACATAGTTTAAACTTTATACCCCCAGAACTATAACTCAGACCTTTAAGCACAGTTTTCAGGGGGTGGGGTGCATGTACGTCATAATTTGAAGTCATTTGTGCCGTTTGAAGGAAAGTTTAACTTATTGCATTAGTTTCGCAACAGGTGGAGATAACTTTGTCGAAATGTTTGAGGGTTTGTTTCGAAGACCATTCTGGAATGAAATCAGAGGCGGATCCAAGGCGGGGGGGGGGATGGGCGCCGGCTCCCCCCCACCCCCCTAGAATTGGGAAAAAATATGATTTTTTTGCGTAAAATAGTGATTTTTCACACGAAATGCCCCAAAAATTTTGCGCCTCCTCCCGCTCGGCGCGATTTTTTTAAGTGCGCCCCCCCCCCTAACTTGAAATCCTGGATCCGTCCCTGGAAACAACTTGTCAGGCAAGATTGTCAAACAAGAAACTGTTCAAGATATCAAGATTTCGCTCCACAGTTTCACAGCAGAATATGAATGAAGTGGTTTGTGCACGAAACAACTGAAACTTTTAATTATAACCGTCAAGTGGCGTTATGTAGAGACAACGCCACACTGAAAATAATATAATGGGAGTTGGTGCTGTATATATTTTATAGTTTTATTGTTGAACAACACCGGAGTATCGCCAGAAAACCAAGAACCTACCTCAAATCCTGTCAAACTGTATTACATAATGTTGTATCGAGTACACCTCGCCATGAGCGGAATGCGAACTCACAACTTTAGTGGTGATAGTTACTGATTGCATAGATAGTTTTATATATTCTCAATTTTATCATTTTAGGATCTTATGCTCTTTTATTTCTTAATGTGTGTTTTATATTTGACTTGTATTTATTTTTTTATGTCAGTAGGTGGTGTGATTTTTACCATTTTATTGTTTTAGGATCTATGATCTTTTATCTATTGTAAAGCGCCTTAGAGTAATTGTATTATATAAGGCGCTATAAAAATGTCTATTATTATTATAGTTGTAAATCCAACTACAATAGGACCATGATGGCTACCGTGTGTAGAATGGTACATGTCATATCCGTCTAATTGCCCTGCCCCCTTACTTCACCATTTAAAGGTCACAGTAATCAAACATATGAACTATAGGAACTATTGCTTTTGTCAATAAATTAAGGATGACATTATAAAATGTACATGTATACACAATTTCAGTAGCGAGAACAACGTATAACGTCGTCGATGAAATCTCCTATCCGACTATTGAAATTTAGTCATTTTCAACACCATGGAAATACTACATTAAAAAGTCAGTTTTTGATGATTATTATTGCAAGTCTTTATCAAATCTTTAATTATTATATCTTTATTCTCAAAACGCCGACGCATAACATCGATACAGAGATAACTATTTACAAATATTTACATTAAATAGCATAAACAGACAACATATCACATGCATGAATACAACCAATCACATACATACAATACAGAAAAAACATAAAACATACAACATATTACGAAGTCAATTAAATTTATATTTAGCTGGAAGGTAAATTTGCATTTATATTTCTTATAAATTTACATAGTTTTTTTAAAATCGGTTTACTTCTGGTAGGCATAAGTTCTGAAAATTTCAATGTATTATGTCTTGCAATAAAATATTTTGGTAAGCATTCTTTTCTCTTCTGATCAAAACATTGGCATTCAAACAAATAGTGATATTCATCTCCTATGTTTCTATTGTTACATAGGATGCATACTCTATCCTGTCTAGGAATATTTAACCAGCGGCATGTTTCAATGGGTAACTTTGTATTGCAAGTTCGAAATCTACATAATAAAGCGGCATTTTTATATTCTAAAACATTTAAATATTCTTCAAATTCAAACTTTGTTTTAAATATTCTGTAGTTAATGGCTTTTGGCGAATCAATGATCTTTGAAAACCAGTTCTGTATAAATTGATCCATTAATCTCTGCTTAATGAGTGCCTTTAACCAATCTTCGTGCGGGAAATTTTGACCATCCCATATATATGAAAAGCCACATTCGTGAAATATATTCTCTGTAAATTTAATCCATTTTAACGACAGATTTTTTTGTCATATATGTATGATATAAGAGATGATAAATAATAGTGGAGAGTTTTGACTCCTTCCCCCTTATCAATTTTGTCCAATATGAAATAATTCTCAATTTAATATCAATTTCAATAGGGTATCTTCCCAATTCACCGTAGACCATGTAACTATGAGTAGAAGTTTTTAAGTTCAAAAGTAGCTTACAAAATTTTAGGTGGGCTCTCTCAATAATATCATTATCGTCGAAGCCCCATACTTCACACCCGTATAGTAAAATCGGTTTGACCATTTTATCAAATAGATCGAGTTGACATTTTATTTTTAACTTATACATGCGTCTAAGTTTTAAGACTTCGTACAATGCTCTTGTTGCTTTGTCTACCAAATATTTCTTTGTAACATTAAAATTGCCTGTCTTTGTAAAAACAATACCAAGGTAGTTAAATTCATACACGATTTCAATATTTAAACCATTACAATCAAACTTAAGATTTTGAGGAAGTCTTCTACTTCCAAAAACCAATACCTTTGTTTTGTCGACATTAACCCTGAGTTTCCATAGACGACAGTACTCGTAGAAAGCATCAATTTGTTTCTGTAAATCAAATGGAGATTCTGCTAATAAAACTGTCTCATCAGCGTAAAGAATAATAAATAATTTTAGAAATATTTCCAATTCAATTTCCAAAGCGTCTGTAATTGTAATCAAACCTTAGACATTTTTATTAAATAAGAATTCTTCCAGGTCATTTAGATATAATGAAAATAAAAAGTGACATATTTTCTCCTTGTCGTCTCCAATCTCGCAGTTAAAATATTCTGAGACAAAGTCTCCGTATGAAACACAGGATTTAATGTTACAATACATGTTATATATAATTCTATACATTTTACCATTTATATTATTCATAATCATTTTATAAAATAAACCATTTCTCCACACAGTGTCAAAGGCTTTCTCAAAGTCGACGAAAGCACAATAAAGTTTCTTTTTTTTACATTTAAGAATTTCAAAAAGAGAATACAAAGTAAATATATTATCGGTAGTGGAATATTTGGGTCTGAATCCACACTGATTTTCTTTAATTACAGCAAAGTCTTCCTAATAGGTACAAAGTCTGTTACACAGAACAGATGTAAAAAGTTTCCCCAAGCAACTTAATATTGTAATGGGTCAATAATTTTTAGGCTCGCTTGAGTCACCCTTGTTCTTGTAAATAGGTTTAATTTTGCCAATCACCCAACTCTCAGGGATAATTCCACAATCAAATATCAAATTAAATAGCATTTCGTATATATTTATGAATTGATGAGCAGTGGATTTAATGTACTCATTGATTATACCATCTTCCCCAGATGCTTTATCGTTTTTCAGCTTTTTGATACAATCAAAAATTTCTTCTCTGGATATATAGAGATTGATATTCTCATTGCGATTATCCATAAAATTTGAGTCAGTATTAAAGTCTAGATCATCTTCTCCAACATCCGGAGCGGCATTTAAATTTTTTTTTTAAATCAAATAATTTTGACGTATCGACCTGAAGTTGACTCTTTCTCTTGTGCTTATTCAGAACTTTCCCAAATTCTTTTGGGTTACTTGATTGCATTTGTTGCAATTCTTTTGACAACTGAGTACTGAAATTTCTACTCTTCTTATCAATAATATTTTTATAAATCTTTTCGTTAAGTAAAAAATTTGTACGATTCTGGATCGTACTATCACATTTATATTTTCTTTTAGCGCTATGATACTTCTGACGTGCATTTCTACATTCTAAATCAAACCATGGCTTATTGTTTCTTTAAGTCCCACTTGCATTACCCCCCTTTACATTATAGACCCCTAAACTTTTTTGCTCGGAGTCTGTAAATATATCACATATATCAGTTAAAAAAGAATCAATAACAATTTGATTAACATTATCTATACAAACAGGATGAATATTTCTTTCTAACTGGAGTACCTTGTCATTGTCAATATTATTAACAAATTCAACAGTTTTTTCGTGATCCCATTTTTTTATTTTATATACTATATTTGCAGGAGGTTTCTGCTTCTTATGTTGTTCAACAGTATTCATGCCGTTGGAAACTGTTACACCTATTGGTCTATGTAGATCTGAGAACAACATACTTTTTTCATGAATCTCAAAATTGCTAAAATATTTCAGAAGGTCAGGAGTACAACGCTCGCTTCTCGACATGTGAACCCCCCAACATTTTTATCATTTCCCATCCTCCCATTCATAATAAATAAATTGTGGCCTTTACAAAAATTTAATAAAAGATTACCATATCTGTTCTTTGTCTTGTCTTGACTCACTCGTTTTATTGGTAATGACAATGAGTTTAAAACACCAGTATAATTATTAACAAAATTAGAAATATCATTATGTTCTTCTTCATCTATTATGATAAAATCGTCATCCGAACTTGTTCTGGCATTAAACTCGCTTAGTAGGCAGACGTATTTTGTTGTGTTCGACACATTTAAGTATTCTCTTTCTAGTTCATTGAATGCCTCCTCTGAAGAATACTTAGTGTATTCCGGTGGGATATAAATAGCTCCGAATAATACGGACTCATCCAAATTTAGGAGTTTCCCCTGACATTTAAACCACAAGACATATCTACTATCGGTATCAATCATATGAATCACCCCTTTTAAACTTTCCCTGTAACCGACCACTATTCCTCCCGATCGTCTATTAGAAAACATTTTCCGATTTTTCATATTAAAAATAAACCCTGGAAAATCAATTACGTCAATATCATCTGTTTTGGTTTCTACAAAGCAGACAATATCAAAATAGTTAATCAACTCACAAAATTCGGGATTTCTCAATCGCGACTTAATGCCACAACAATTCAAACACAATACATTCAGTTTTTTTATACAATTTTTACCGCTCGAAGGCATACATGTATTTGTATTTCTAACAGGTCTTTTGACGTTAGGCTCATCAATTTGCACACGTTCGTCACCGTTTTGAGTACTGTAGTCATTTAAATTGACCGAAAAATCATACATATAAAAATTTACAAGTTTTTCTGAATAACTACTTTCGAACTTTACAGTGCTATAATAATCTGAAATGCTGACACTCTCGTCTAAAAGATAGCTTTCATTTGACGACAAACTATTTTTTGACTTAGCCTGTTTGAATAGTGAAAGAAGTAGAATTTCCAAAAAGATAGTTGTTGTGCTTTTATCATTCGCTAAAAACAAACTGTATGCTCTTTCGAATGAGACGGTAATATTTTTACATATATGAATATCAGGTGAATACTCATTACAAAGTATATGAAAACTATTGGTGAAATTATACAATAAACTAACAATTTCTTTTATGTCATTATGTTTCAACAAATTACAACAATCAAACATTATATCAATACTAAAGGTATCAAGTGAATAAGAGTCTTTATTTATATCAAGTCAATAAACAATTTATGTACAGTTAGTATAATTACTTAATACTGTCCTCGGGGCGGCGTGGTCGAGTTGATCCTTTGACGTTTCTGCGGTCTTTTGTTAAGGTGATTATTAACTGGAGTTCTCATCACTGCGGTGGCGTACTCGTTAGAGCTTCTGGAGTTACCGGAAATTTCTTCGTCGGGTGGCGGAATGTGGAGTATGTTATCAATGAATAGACGGTCTCGGACCATCACAACTTTCTTTCCGGCTCGTTTAGCAGCTTTTTGAGCGGGATAAAGTTTTTCCTACGATCTTCTATTTCCTTCGGGAACTGTTGGTGAATTGAGTATGGAGTTCCCTTGAGTCTATAAGCATTATTTAGAACGTATTGAAGATCATAGAAATAAAAAAATCTGGCAACTATCGGACGTCTATCTCTCGGGCCTTTACCAAATCGGTGTACGTTTCCGAATTCAATTCTGTAATCGATGCCGATTTCTTTCTCTAGGAAATGTCTCAACAGTATCTCCGTATTTTCTTCTCTGACTTCATGTAAACCTGAGAAAATTAGGTTGTTTTTCATTGACCTAGCTTTCAAGTCAAGCACGGATTCATGTAAATCTCTCACCGCTTCCTGACAGTTACACGTGTTTGACTGTTCTTTCATGCTATTTATTTCTGAACCTAGGATTTCAGACGTTTTCTTGATTTCGGTTTTGTTCTTAGCGCATTCTACCTTAATATTGTCAAAGAGGTTACTCATGCCTTCTATGCTATTTTCTAGCTCATTAACTTTTGACCTACACTCGGTAACGGTTTTCTCGGTCGTTATTAATCGATTATTGAGAGAGGTTATAATGTTTTTCATCTCTTCGAATTTTTCGAGGCAGTTTTCAACTTTTTGTAACCTATTATCAATACTAGATACCAGTTTCAGAATCATTGTTAATATAACAGAGGCATCGGTGGCGCTATCTGCAGAGTCAACTATTTTTCGACTTTCCGCTAATAATTTTGACGTTTCAATTAAAGACATCGTGTCAGGTTTTAAGTTGAGAAAGACGAGAAGGGGTTTGATTGGTTCGAGGTCAAATTTACTACGCACAGCTGATTTTACTATAGGGTACAAAGTCCAAGTCCATTCAAGGTGTCGTGAACTGTTTTATATACGTCGATTTGCCCCAGGGAATAATCAAGGCGGGTCTCAATGAGCAAAAATACACCAGCAAAATGTGGATTTCAGAAACTCCCGATACTGAAAGTATTATAACATCATAAATCAAAAGTAAATATATTCACGTTTGCGAAATATAAGTTCCATATCATATGTAAAACTATCCGTTTTCTGACGAAATTCGCTGGTCGAAAAAACACTTCATGTTGTTTTGGTCACGTGTCACGTTACATTATTGCTCAGTGTTTTCATTTAATTAAAACATTTTAGCACAATAATTGCTTAGAAATAAGCAGTTTAAAATGACATGATAGGCTAAAAAAAACGAAGTCTGGAAAGTTTCTATTGACGGTTGTATTTTCTATTTTGCGTAATGTGTAAATAAAGGGTTGTTTTATAAAAAATCATCTTTAAGTCACAAACAGGTTATATTATTTCGTGCAAGAGTGGTAACCATTAACTGTCTTTTTAAAATTTGAACATCGGCGATCCGGGTTTCTTTTCTTTTCCAAAACATATCGATTGTTAATCGTTTACCGATAAAATTACATGTAGTTCTAGGAATGTTTTTGTTAGATATATAAATTATATTTTTATTGACCTATCAGAATAATGTATGTCTACACTGTAACATGATTCATGCGTAAATAACATTCGTTACGCTCGATCAACGTCTGATTTCAATCAGTGATATGAACTGTGGGGTAACGTTTTCTTAATTCCATTTCATATAGTTAATGTCATGCAAATAAACTCTACAGACTTTAAACTTTTAGTGTGAAAATATATCACAACTTAGGAATGCAACAAACAGCCTACGGGCAAAAATAAAATGATCAAAATATTGTGGAGCATAATAGGCATGTAAAACAATTTTACCCAATTTGATATATATTTACCCTAGAGCAACCTACAAATATGATATCAATTTACCCACAGAATAGCCTAAAAATATGATATAATTAATGTACCCAAGAGTAACCTACAAATATGATATCAATTTACCACAGCGTAACCTATAAATATGATATCAATTTACCCGAGAGCAACCCACAATTATGATATTAATTTACCACAGAGTAACCTACAAAAATGATATCAATTTACCCCAGAGTACCCTACTAATATGATATAAATTTACCCGAGAGTAACCTACAAATATGATATAAATGTACCCTACAGTAACCAACATATATGATATAAATGTACCCTACAGTAACCAACAAATATGATATAAATGTACCCCACAGTAACCAACAAATATGATATAAATGTACCCCACAGTAACCTACAAATATGATATAAATGTACCCCACAGTAACCAACAAATATGATATAAATGTACCCTACAGTAATCTACAAATATGATATAAATGTACCCTACAGTAACCAACAAATATGATATAAATATACCCTACAGTAACCTACAAATATGATATAAATGTACCCTACAGTAACCAACAAATATGATATAAATGTACCCTACAGTAACCTACAAATATGATATAAATGTACCCCACAGTAATCTATAAATATGATATACATTTACCCGAGAGTAACACACAAATATGATATAAATTTACTCAAGAGTACCCTACAAATATATATAATTCTACCCGAGAGTAACCCACAAATATGATATAAATTTACCCCGGTGCAATTCACAAATATAATATAAATTTACCCCCACTGTTACCTACAAATATGATATATTTACCCGATGGAAAATATGATAGTAATCGTTTATAGTTTTAAATATTTATCATGTTTATAAACTAACAATTTGTATGTGTGGTAATGGAGGTCTACCAGCAGCTGTATCGATTCTGTGGAAATAATGATAACATAAAAAATCTATAAATTACAAAGAAGGTATAAATACAACAGCTGCTTTATAAGGACACCATTTGTTGATATGATATATTGTATATGTAATTTACTCTGATAATAATAATAATGATAAATATTTGATAACAAAAATAGTGGCCTCGTATTTACTGCAGAAAAAAATCCTGCACATCTCATCTTCTTTAGCATTCTGAATCGGGTGTTGCAATGGATAATACATTTATAACATCAATTTATGATTGATTGATTGATTGATTGATTGATTGATTGATTGATTGATTGATTGATTGATTGATTGATTGATTGATTGGTGTTTAACGCAAACTTTATCAGTATTTCAGCTATATCGTGCAGTCAATTGATGACATGGCATTAATTATTCATATGATATTATTAGATATATTATTTTCTTGGCTAGATTAGAATTTGTCGACAGTTAATATTCAATTAAAGCAATATACTAAAGGATATTCACCTGGTTTGATTCGCTATTTTGTTTTTT
>MJUT01019121.1:98554-109363 GCA_002080005.1 Gigantidas platifrons | reverse complement strand
ATCCGGCCGGATATTAACTTATACAAACATACATCTCTTCTCGTATGTGATTTAACAGTTTAAAAGTCCCTAAAATTACAGACTTTAAGGGTGTAGACCTGGGGTATGGGAGATAACTCTATTTTCAGTGTCTTCTCAAATATATGATCATCTGTGCGTTTGAAAATTCCACCTCAATTCCAAGCTTCTTGGTGATAAAGATTGTTTACATTGGATTTGGCCAATTAAAAAATATGACTCCTTTTCCTTTTACCTTTCCATAGTTGTGCTCCTTGTATTTTAATATCTCATTGCTGCTTATGCCAGTGTCAGGCAGTGTGTTATTATTATATGCCCACAAAATATCATTGAAATATCTCTTTCCAGAAAACATGTTCATCGAAATATGTTGTCAAAATTGCCAGAAATGTAACACAATTTGTGTGACAACCTTTTTCTATTGAANTCAAATATATGATCATCTGTGCGTTTGAAAATTCCACCTCAATTCCAAGCTTCTTGGTGATAAAGATTGTTTACATTGGATTTGGCCAGTTAAAAAATATGACTCCTTTTCCTTTTACCTTTCCATAGCTGTGCTCCTTGTATTTTAATATCTCATTGCTGCTTATGCCAGTGTCAGGCAGTGTGTTATTATTATATGCCCACAAAATATCATTGAAATATCTCTTTCCAGAAAACATGTTCATCGAAATATGTTGTCAAAATTGCCAGAAATGTAACACAATTTGTGTGACAACCTTTTTCTATTGAAATTCAAGGGTTTGTTAAAAAACAAAAAATAAATATATTCATCAGAATCTTAGATATTATGAAACTATAGAACAAATTATACGGTAGTAAAAAATAGAAAGCTATGTTTGGGAAAAAAAATTGTACTATTATCTGATCCTCTCTTATACCACCGTCTCCTTCTCCTAAGACAAATAAAGAATAATCAGAATCAAACGAATACAACTGGAGGACAGAATTTAAAGGAATTGAACAATACACCTGGGTGGATGTCTGTGTGTGTGTGTGTGTGTGGTTTTTTTTAATGGATTAATCAAGTATAGTCACCCTCAAACCACCCCTCCCCCTCCCCAGCCAACCTGACAATAAAAAAGACAAATGCAGTCTTTTGGTAATTTGGACATCCACTGTGTCAATTATAAGAATTCAAAAGTTTTTTGTTATTGGTAACTAGTTAATTTTTATCTCACAAACTAAGAAACTAGCAAAAGATGGGTGTGTGGTAACTTTTCTCGACAATTTCATTTTTTTTTCTGGGTGCCATGAAAAACATAAATTTAAATATTTTAAAAATCCGACGGTAAAAGTTTGTAAAATTTGGTTCAATGATGTCTGTATATATTTTCTTTACTGTGACTTTTTTTGGTGGAAATTAAATGACAGGATATTTTTCAATAACATTTTTAATACCAGGGTGGTACCTCAGGGCATCCCCCCTTTTTTCCCAATTTCCACTGTTTGCACGTGATTATCTCCATACAGGATATTCATATATGCTAGATATTTCATATTTATTGAACAATAACACTGTCAAGTGTATTAAAGTCAAAATATTCCCTTTCAACCAGAAATAAATGCGCATAGAAACTTCCGAAACTAGTATTACCACCTGGCGTCGGGAATACCCCCAAAATTGCTATATTTAGGATGTGCTATGGAGAAAACGGCACGGTGAAATTTCTTGAAACTTTGTCAGAAATTGTATTTAGACATAACTATTCCATGGTGCAAATTAAAAAACAATTGAATGATGGGAAAATTTGGGGGTTAGCCAGGCCTACACCCTTCTTCAATTTTATAGAAGTACGCATTTCTACAACTGATTCCCGTTACCACACACTTTCTTTATTTCACGTTGTTGTTGTTTCTTTGTTTCTTTGATGGTGTTTAACGCCACTTTCAACAATATTTCAGTTATCTTGTGGCGGTCAGTTTTATTGATGGAGGAAACTTGAGGACCCAGAGAAAACCACCGACCGGTCGCAAGTCACTAACAAACTTTATCACATAATGTTCTACACCTCTCCCTGAATAGATTCGAACTCACAACATCAGTGGTGATAAGCACTGATTGCACATGTAGTTGAAATCCAACTACCACACGATAACAGCCACGACATCGCGTTTATAAATAACAGCTACACATAAAAGATATCTTGGCAATTTCTTAGTAAAACCAAAAAAATGTTGTAAATATAAGTAACAATGAATTGTTAAACAAAATTTGATAGTATATACTCACCATGTACGACAACTAATAACTCCAAAATGATTGTGAGAAAAATAAAATAATACATTTCTGTTAAAGTTCAAAAATGGCTAATACGCGCAGTTTTTCTGTGGCAGACTAAATCCAACTCTTTATAATCTTGATATTCACGGAAATTTAAATTCACAAAACTACTATGTGCATTCATGCTCATTCAACCATCTTATGTAAGCAGTTATTTCCCCTGATCTTCAATTAAACTGCCCATAAAACACTTATGTATTTTTTCTGTTATTTGTTTTATCTTTGTTTCTAAGCTTCCTGTCTTTGAGCACAAGATATTCCAAAAATTGCCTTAAACATTTCATTTTTTTTTTAATTATGAAGATGGAAATGTAATATGGTCAACAGGGGCGGATTTAGAGGGGTCGTGCAGGGCGTGCGCCCCCCCCTAAAATTCGCAAAGCATAAGTTATACAACGTTAATTAAGCAGTTCAACAAACAACTTTTTGTAACTTCAAGATAAAAAGCTTGTGTTATTTTGACCACAATGAATCCTTATTATTACTGTGGCAGCAGTCTTATCTGAAACTGTTCAAAAGTCAAAATGAATAGTAATGATATTAGGAGTAAATTTGGGATATCTTTCTAAAAAGCTCTACCCATTGATACATTATCAGTATATACTGTCCGTCCGGATAAAGCTGTTCGTTTCGCCGTTGGTTCATTCATTGAAAACGTATGATTCGTTCTTGTTTATAGACAAACAAAGGTGAATATGTCACCATTAATGCTGCATGAAGCGATTCTGATCATCTAATTCAATTACGTTAGCTCATCAGAAATCAACAACAAGTTCATGTATTGACAAATTCCGCTTTTGTTTGTCTATAAACAAGAGCGGTCGAATCATACGTTTTCAATGAATGAATCAAACGACGAAAAGAAAAGCTCCACCCGGACAGGCAGTATTAACTAGAACCATCCGAAAGGACAAACACCGAAAGTACAGACCAATTTGAAATGAGGAATGCGCTAAAGCTAAATCAATAGTTCTTTGAAGGGTTAAAATATCGTGTTCGATCAGTCATGAGTTGAACAATTCGCATCACGGTTGTTCAAAAAAAGTTTTACTTTAGGTTCTTGTAATCTGACAAATAAGAGTAATAACAAAATTACCGAACACAGAGAAATCTTCCAAAGGGAAATTCAAAACTCATAAATCAATAAACAGACAAAATCAGTCAACAACCTGGAAACTGGAAAACCGCAATGGTCCTGACTTGGTACAGGCATTTCTAAAGAAATGGTGGATTGAATCAGATTTTACGGCGCCAACCTCTCGCTTTCATTACCGTTTAAAGGTTCCGGTTGTCACTAAAACAGCATTTATAACAATACTGGAGAAAATAGGTAAAATAGTAGTCAAACAGTACTAAATTCAGTATCTAATATATCTCGTGAACAATCACCATCAACTATGAGTCCTTTGAAGTATTTTAATTACGACTGTAAATGTCAAAAGCATTATTACGTCACACATTCACAAAAAATATGTTTGACATTGTAAACCACTTATACCAAATCCTTATCTTTATACATTTTCACTATATGAAAATGTATCTTTTACTATTGTATCTGCAGAGACAGAATATATTTCGACAAGATCTTGATATCGGAATATAAACTTTTTAAGAGATCGAATAAGGCGAATCTTTTAATAGCCCTGGTCCAGTAGCCTGCTTTTCAGACAAAGATGACACTTCAAGAAATCAGAATAATTGCTACTGGGTCTTGCATAACGAATCAATTGCGAGATGTAAACACCATATGCAGGAGAAGCTGGTATATTGCTGCACATATTAGGAAAATTTATGATTTTAAAATTGAAGTCGTCTCGTTTATCATAAATTTTAGTACTGAGTCGACCACTGTCGTCAAATTCGAGGTATAAGTCCAAAAATGATGCTGATGAAGATGTATCTGTGGTCTATTTAATTTCCAGCTCTGGAGGATATATCAATGGAAGAAATTATTCAAATCTAGAATTATTGATAGATAAAACGTCATCAATATACCTGTATGTGAAATTAAAGGCTCTAGCTTCAAGAATCTTCTTATCTTTAACAAGTTTTTGAAGAAACTCCGACTCATATGAGTATAAAAATAAATCGGCTAGAAGAGGGGCACAATTCATACCCAAGGGGCCCGGGTGGTTCAATGAGTTAGGTCGCTGGATCTAACAACTCATACAAGCCTATCACCAATACGGCGTGGGTTCGCGCCCGGCTTTGTAAATTACAAAAAAGGGTGCACTCGACTCGCAAATGATAAAGTTTACCAGTTGCTTGCCCATGGTCGGTGGTTCTCTCCGGGTACTCCGGCTTCCTCCACCACTAAAACTGGTCGCCATGATATAGCTGAAATATTGTTGAAAGTGGCGTTAAACACCAAAAATCAAATCAAATCAATTCGTACCCATTGGTATGCCGACGACCTGCTCAAACAGTGTCCCTCCAAAGGAGACAAACATGTTATCAATGAGGAATTCCAGCATACTGATCACTTGTTCCTCGGAGTGGCATGTTTTACCTTTTTGAATTTTGTTAGAAAAATATGTGGAATTGTAACCTAACACAACAAATTTTGAGCCATCGTTTCTATGACTGAAAGCTTAGTGGATTGTTTCTTTTAAGCGGGTTTTTAATTTGTCATGCGGTAGGGTGGTATATAGAGTTGAAAAATCAAAAGTTTTGATGGAGGATACTTGAGAGAAAGATCTTGCTTTTTTTCCATTTCAATTGAAATATTTTTGAAGTTTAATATGGAAGAAATATCTTGTAGTTGACCTTCTATTAACTTTTTTTACAACAACTACAATGTATGAATTCAACTAAGAAGCAATGTCTTTTATTAATTATAAACTTATTGAACTATGATCTATTAAATGTGATATAACCACGAAAAATTTGTATCTTTTTAATCGGCTAAAATTTTTAAATTACTTGATTTTTTGCAATATTAAACCTACAAATAATGAACGAACAACAACAATTCTAAACCTACAAATAATATTTGAACAACAACAATTCTAAAACTAATATGATAATAGGTGTTACCTAACTTGGGACGAAGTCCTATAATTTTTTTAAACAATATATCGGGGACCAAACTCCGGACAGTTTTCGTATCCGCTACCGAACATGGTTCATAACCGGAAGTAGTAAATAAACTTTATTGTACTATAGCTTTAATTTGCACATTTTGTTGTTCATGTACGATGCTTTATTCACGAGAAAAGCCGTCATTAGTTTTATACATCATAAAAATTATAAGTGTCGGTCATCTTTGTTTATGGTTGTCAAGGACTACTTGACGCTCTATCTCGCGATAATTTGAACAGGTTCCACTTCTCACGAGAGCTGCAACTTGATTTTTTTTCTACATCCTTGTACCCGTTCTTGATTTTATTTGTACAATATGTCGTTTTTAGTACTTTGATACTCGTGCCCCTACAAGAGCATTTTTTTACTGCATCAAATTTTTTGCAGAAACCCACTGAAACTGTACATGTATTGCTTCCGGTATGTCATTTCCGGTGCATGAAAATTTAGTCATTAGTATATAGAAAAAAAATTGCTATTTCTACTATAGTTGGGACTTCGTCCCATACAAATAATATTTGAAGGACAACAATTCTAAAACTACAAATAATATTTGAACAATTCTAAAACTACAAATAATGATTGAACAATAATTCTAAAACTACTCAAACAACTTTTTATTGTTTTACTATATTTTTAATTATTTAAAGCAAAATTTTAAAAACTGAAACCATTTCTCTTTCAATTTCATTTTTCTTTCAATATTTATTAAGTCACAAAACTAGGTTTGAATTGTTTAAAATTAAAGAATTGGATTAAAATATCTTTGATTTTTATTGCAACTTTTAAAAGAAATATATTTTAATTGTAATACAATTCAAATGGTTAAGTGAACATTATGTAATTTATAAGTTATCATACCTGTAAATTCTACAAGTTAAGAATAAACAATACTAACACTATAATTGATGAATAAACTACTAGAACAATACTAATACTACAAATACTGAATGAACAATTTTTTTTCGTTTTAATGTATTTTAAAACTGGAACCCTTTCTCAAAGAAAAAGGGTTTCAAAATGTTTAAAACTAAAGAATTATAATTTTGGAATATGCCATTGCTGAAGACGCTGGATGAAGTCGTTTAATTTATGTCCGTAAGGGAAATTTTCACACTATATACAGGACAGTCTGCTAAAAATTTGCATGCACACATTTTCACTGTATTGAAAATTTATTTCAGTTTAAAACATAATACTAGTTACATTTTTTTTCAAAAACACATAAGCAAAAATATCTAAACATGGGATCTTTGTTCCTTCCTTTTGGAACCCCTACACGATTAAATTTTACAAAACTAGGGTACAACCGGGGATGTTCGGACACCAAGCCGGAAACACCGTCATTGCATCATCCTTCGAGTGTAAAATGGGTTGTTGGTTGTATTGCTGGCTCAATCAAGGCTGTTAGACTCTTTGAAACCATTCCTTTTGGATATTTGTTTCATTTTATGGAAAATATAAACGATATAAGCGGTTAAAACTTGGGAGGGGAAGTTCTGACATTTTCAGGGATGTTCGGACACATATTCGGGCATGTTGTGTAAGCAACGCCATGGTTAAAACATAAAAAGACGATATATTTTGAGAATTTCAGAGATTCAGATCAGGACTACATGAAACATTTTTATTCCAAACCATATAGCACTTAAAATATGTCAGGAGATCATGTTCTTTTTTTGTTCATCTTGTTTTATGTTTTAAATGGGTGTCCGAACGTCCCCGCTGATGAACATTTTACTGTCGGGGATATTCGGACACTACTTTTTATTTAATTTTGCATTAATAATTTACGGTAAACGCTTCAAAAGATAAAAAAAATATAATTTTAAGCATATTTGAAAGCGAAAATATGTTTCTCAAAAGGATGCAGTTGATTGATTTCAATAAACAGGTTTTGAAACGTATCGATGACAGTTTGTCTAGTTTCAGTGTAAATATTAATGGCGATTGAAATTAAGCACTCAAATTTGTTTTCGACTTTTGACCAATGAAAAGACGTGTTACAAATTAATATTGGCGTGACATTTAATGTAAAATGAAACGGAATTTGATTGGCTTCTCAAATAACAGTACTTTATGGGAATGATATATTGCTGAAGAGGATTAAAGACTGAAGAAATAAAAGGCCGTTGGCCACTGGTCCCCCGACGCCAAGGTTATATCGTAAGATTAAATTTTGAAACTACTGTAAACTAGAGGGTCAGGTGAGCCTGTATCACTCATAATTCTGAAAGGGGACCATCCAAGGACCATTTTGAAGTAAAAAAAAAGAAGGGGAGTCACTCTGGTTAGATTTGTCGAAAAATCATCATTATCGAACTTGACCTAGATATTCATGAGATACAATTACATACCAAACCTAGTTTCAATCTGACTTTTTGTTCACAAGTTATAATTTGGAAACCAAAATATTAGCAATTTTAAAGTAAAAAAAGGGGAGTAACTCTGGTAAGATTTGTCGAAAAATGATCGCTATCGCACTTGACCTAGATATTCATGAGATACACTTACATACCAAACCTAGTTTCAATCTGACTATTTGTTCCCAAGTTATCATCTGAAAACCAAATATTTAGCAATTTTGAGGTATAAAAAGGGGCACAACTCTAGTAAAAATTGTTGAAAAATTTTCATTATCGAACTTGACCTAGATATTCATAAGATACAGTTACATGCCACACCTAGCTTCAATTTGACTTTTCATTCACAAGTTATCATCTGGAAACCAAAAAGAACACGGACGGACGGACGGACGATACCCATTTCTATAGTCCCCTTCGACAAAGCGTCGGGGGACAAAAACTGTCCGAACATCCCTGGTTTTACCCTATGTCATTTGCTCCAGTCAAAATAGCTCGGGGGGCATAGGAAAGGGTAATTACAATACTGCTTGCATTTTAAGTAAATGCCCGCACATGGAAGCATACATAAAGTTTAAAAAAGAATTAGAATTTGAATGCATGATCTTTATTTATAATAGTAACGTGACTTCAATAATATAAGTCATCATACTATCATTAGCGTATAACCTTATCAGTAGGGGAGTGTGATGACACATATTTTAATGTACATCTCTGGTGCGACCCAGATAATAAAAATAGATGACATTTCACTTTCTGTAAACATTCAGTTTATTGTAAATGTGTTTGTGCTAATAAATATTGTCTACAGATTGCATGACTTGTTCAACCTGTGAGTAATAAAATGTCAGCAGGGCAATGTTTCTGTTGATAAAACATGTAATGCAAGATAAACAATTTATAATAATTATAGGTTAACATTTATATGTTTTATGTATAGGAAATTATATATCTAACAATTTAAACCTTTTTATGTCCATCATTAATTAATTACATTGTAAATCCCTTCTCTGAGGTGCTTTCCCATAATTCCCAATTCTACATTGCATCCTGTCCAACCTCTCTAATACTATATTTTCAAATATTTTATTGATAAATCAATAGGATTGGACAACAGGCTATGCCTATACAAATCCTCTCCAACAAGATGGAACAGTTAGAAAACAATTTACATAAGACATAGAGCAATCTACCCATCATGTATACATGCAATTCATCTTAATTACCAAGCATAAACACATATATAGTAATGGCAGTATCATAACCACCAAAAAAATATTTTTTTTTCTTTTTTCTTACCTTGTTAATAGGTATGATATAATTTGGAATAGCCAAATGGCTTTATATTTAAGCTGTTATCATTTATAATATTAATAATGATGAATTGGCATAGCATGATGGATAGACTGAACTTACATTTAACACACAATATATACAACATTGAACATGTAAACTGAAATTATGAAATAAAAATCACTAATTAAGTGAGGTCCACCATATCAATATGAATTAACTCTTTTTCAGTATATATATTTATAATTGAATAAAGGAAATTTGGGAGCAATATAGGAAGAAGAGACAATAAGTAAATAAGGGGGGAAATATCTAAACAAAATAGTGATTGAGATAAGCAAGTACAAATTGGGAAAAATGCGACCACCAAATAAATGAAAATTAGCACCTTTATGGTGCCCCTAAGGACTTGAATTTGATATATAAGTGTTGAGAGGGCTATCTTCTACAAAACTGTCCCAGTTTTTGGATAATTTGTTTCTTAAGAAATTTATGGTTCTTGAAAGAACAAAGGGGAAACAAGATGTTGGCATCCAACAGATGAAATAGTTTATTTAAGGATTGGAGGCATATATCAAATATCTGAGACACGGTTTTGTAGCTTGTGCATGGTTAATTAAAGGGCTGAAAACAAAATTTAAGTGGGTGTTGACATGAATGTGCCATTTTTATCCAAGCTGATACAGTGCATTTTTTTTATTTTATTAGCCATAACTTTTTTATTATTAACTGCATATTATATAAATGAATTAAGATAGATAAAGTCACATTTTACTACCGTGAAGGGATCGCGCTGTCGGTCGCCAATGTCGCAATTTGCGATTTTTTTTCTTGACTGGCGACTGAAATCGGCTTCTGGCGATTTTTTTGGCGCCTAGATTTCCTTGGGTAAAATTATCTATAATCACTGTGTACCGTAACAAAAATCAATAATCCATAAAATACACTACAATGACAATTTTATTACATGTTACAAGCACGCGGTTACAAGCCAATCAACGGATTATAGAATTTTTGTTTTGATTACGTAATCTTTGATCTCACCTGGCTTGATTTACCTGGACAAAGAATTCAATCAACGATAATGTCTTTTTTTAAGTTATGACATGTACTCAAAATGCCACAGTACATGTATGTATCATATTTAATATGATATTTAAAGTGGACATAATAATTTTGTAATCGTCATTCATTGCAGGATTTGTCACAATGTCCGCCATATATTACAAACTATTTTTTTGTCGATATCATGTTTATTGAAATCTATCGTATCCATTAAGTATTTTGAAAGTGATTGTCTCAAAAAGTTTTAAACTTTAAAATGGCGCGATCAACAGGAGTTCACAATCCAGATTGTTATCGATCTGCTTCCGGGTAACAATTGCGTTCTATTTATAGCACTATTTACAAACAGACATGTGTCTGCAATAAAAAAAAAATAACTACTGTATTTTTATTCCAATTGTTGCAATTTGATTATGAGGTCTGAGAAATAATAATTTATTTTACAACTTGCTTCAGTTTATGACGTTTGTTCTATATTTTCATTACCTACAAGGAATCTACATTTTTTGTACATAGAAATTGGACAAATTTGAAATTGGCAGAGAACATAATTTTTTTTCTATTGAAGACTACACAAATATGAGTTAATACAATTGTTGTGGTATTAGACTAAAGCACAGTAACATTTCAAAAAGGGTGGGGGTGGGTTTATTACAATTTGTGTGGTATTAGACCAAACCATAGTAATATTTCAAAAAAGTG
>MJUT01019121.1:87310-98434 GCA_002080005.1 Gigantidas platifrons | reverse complement strand
GGGGGGGGGTTACAATTTGGGTTGTATTAGATCAAAATCGTGGCAATGTTATGTTTTATCAGTTGGTTGCTAATTTGCAGAGTATGTTCCCATCCTAGGAGGTTTTTCATAGCTTTTCAATCTCCATCCACAGTTTCGGTTCGAAAAAATTGGCTCCTTGTAAAAATTTTAGCTGGCTCCTGACTTTCAAAACTGGCACCTGAAAATGGCACCTGGCGATTTTTCTGGCTCATACTTTTTGGGAGCCAGAGCAACAGCCCTGTTTTAGCTACAAGATGAATCTTGAATTTTAAAAATCCATCAAGTATTTGCTGAGATATGAACCTTCAAAGATTCTTGATTGGGGTGAAAAAAATCAGACTGTTGTGCTACCTTAATTTATTAATAAGTACATAATATCTCGATTGAAATTTGACACAAGTTTTTGTCAAGTTCTTCATAAAATATATAAACAAAAGGTCTCCATTTTCATGTACCTGATAGTATCACATGCTTTTCGACAGCAAACATTCACAAACAACGATTTGACTACCGATAATCTATAAAACTTGTCAAACTTGAAAAGTGTAAGAAAACTATATAAATATTACCTATACTCTGGATCACGTGATCATTTTTTGTCCAAAACATGGTATTTATTTAGTATTATTGTATATCAGTATAAAAAACCATACATTTAATTGGCTGAACAGTGTACACGTGACCTTCACTATTCCACGATATAGATTTGAATGCTGATCGACCGGTGCAAAAACCATGTATGGACTGGTACTACTGATAAACGGTTTTTGGACCTGTCGTGCAATTGTTAGAACTTTACTTTTATGGTTTTTGACGGCGACTTTCCAAATTGTTAAAATGAATTACACTCATATTATATAAGAAACTTTTGAATGTGTGCCATGGTATAATCCAAAATTTAAATTTAAAATGTTCTTTTAATCATATCTTAAATAGTTATTGTTTTGTTAGTAATATGTGTTGTTTATACTATTGTAAACTATCATTACTTTGTTTTTTAAATAAAATACTTAGATTTTAAAATATTTCAGAATTTTGAGAAAAAAAAACGATTTTTAACAAAGGGAGAATACTCTATAGGTTTTACACAAGATAAATAAATAAATGAATTTACAATACTAATTTCAACCTCATTGATGCATACAGTTTTAATATCTTCAATATCTATTTCAATTTATCATTTTACTTGGGATATTACTTATTTTTTCCCCCCCTTATGTAACTGCTCAAATATAACAAATAAAACCAAAATTGAATCAAATTTGATTATATTATAAATCTTTTAACATGTGTAACATGGTATAATCCAAATTTTAAATTCATTAATTTTGTTTTAATAATATCAAAAATTAGTAATTGTTTTGTCTGAAATATATGTTCTTTTTAATATTGTAAAATATCATTTTGTTTTTCAAATAAAACATTGAAATTTCAAAATATGTCAGAAGTTTGAAAAATTATGATTTAATACAAAGGGAGAATACTCTGTAGGTTGAAATATTTCTGTGCAATTATTTTGTGTGTATCATAATCCTGTTCTTCAATGCAATAAACACAATAGTTACTGATATGGAGGGCAATATCAGGATATCCAGACTGCCCTTGGGTCGTGGTACGGACCAGTGGAAATGATTTTGCCTTCGCCTCCGGCTCAGGCAATATAATTTCCACTGGCCCGTACCACGACCCTTGGGCAGTCTATAACTTGGAAGATACCCCTTTTTGTTTAATGTCATTATTAATATCATCAACTATTGGATAAGACTAAAGAACTCTGGGGGTGTGCTCTTAAAAGAAGCACTGATGCTCTCTGAGGAGCTTCATAAGAACAACAAGAATTAATGGATAACATGTGTTTATAGTATACTTGATTTCTTAAAGATTACAGAAATAGATATTTTTGCTAAAAAAAGTAACATTAAAAAATTAATTTTGCAAAAATTATGTACTAAATTTTCTCATTCTTGGGAAAAAGAACTGTTTAATGACAGTCGTCAGAACCCATTACAAAGTAATAAACTGAGAACTTACAGTTTGTTTAAACCAAAATTTGGATTTGAACCATATTTACGAATGGACAACTTTTATAATAGAAGTATATTATGCAAATTTAGGGTAGGAATGCATAAATTGGAAATCGAAAAGGGCAGACATAAAAAAATTAAAGTATCTGAAAGAATATGTAAACTATGTAGTGAGGAAGTTGAAGATGAAATTCACTTCCTCATATCATGTAAAAAAATTAGAGGAAACTAGAAAACCTCATATTCATAAAATTATTGATAAATATAAAAATCTTAACAATTGTACACATAAAAATTTATTTATTTGGCTCTTGAGATACAGAAATTCTAAATATAGTCAGCTCCTGTATTATTGAATTAATAAACTATAGGGCCAAGATGTTAAATGAAGATTAACAATTTATTTGTCTAGAATATTGGATCTGTATCTTTATATATTTATATATATATATATATCTTAATATAAACACGGGTAGAAATATGTCAATCGGTTGTCTCCCTTGTCTGACTTGACCTTAAGCCTTTGCGGGAGTAACTGTTGAATGTTTATTGTCTGTCTTTTACCATGTTTAATACATTGTATACAAATATATATTCATTTTTATTTTTAATTATTATTTTGTTTATCTCGAATCATTGAAATTATTGTAAATATATGTGATTATACTGCCTGAAAGGGCGCCTTTGATTGGCAATAAAAAACATTTGTATTTGTATTTGTATATCCCGATATTGCCCCCCATATCAGTAACTATTATATAATTAGCCTATTCCTTACACTTTTGCACTGAAAATTAAATACTGTATTTGGCCTCGTCAGTTTGAGGTGTCTAATAGGATGATGTAGTTATATGCAGATGACATTGTTTTGTTATCCGAAAATAAAGGTTTACAAAATAGTTTAGATGAACTTTATAGATATTGTTCAAATTGGAAACTTCAAGTTAATTCAGATAAATCAAAAATAATAGTTTTCAACTCTAATGGGAGGACATTCTTGAATGAATTCACTTATAATAATTGTATAATTGAAACAGTTACCCAGTATTGTTAATTGGGTATCGTAATGAGATATAATGATAGCTTTAATTTGGCTATAAGCACCCTCATGGAAAAAGCACGAAAAGCTTATTTCAAGATTAAAAAAACAATAAGTTTAAATAATCAAGCTAGATTAATAGAAAATTTTTTGATTGAACTTTAAACTGATACTTATAAAGGACCCCATTGGAAATAAGCTGAATGGCTTTCATGGGCTATCCTTGGTGAGAAAGTTCTCAGCAGCTACAATTGGTGGATTGAAGTTTCAGTTAAAGATGGCAGTTGTATGTTTTATTTTTAACTTAACGAGAAATTTTTAAACACTTGTGTATGATGTTGAAATTTTTAAACCTAAATATATTTTACCTTTACCTTTACCTTTATTGTTTAATTTCACCAATTCTTTTATATTGTAGTGAAATCTGGGGGTGCCTTTTGTTCCTTAAAGGACTCTGACCCTTTCGAAAAGCTCCACCTGAAATTTATAAAAGAAACTCTTGGAGTAAATTGCAAAGCCTCAAATGATGCTTGCTGAGCAGAATTAGCTGGACTTCCACTTAGAAATTTAATTCATGCCTCTTGTATAAATTTTCTAGATCATATACTTTCACAAAAACACTTATTGATAAATACTTTAAGAAAAATAAGTACATTTTTGCCTGCTTCATTGACTTAAGGAAAGCATTCGATACTGTTAATCGAAATGCTCTTCTTCAAAAAAAATTTCAATATAATATTAGAGGTAATTTTTTCAGTTTACTGGAAAGTATGTACAAGAAAGTATCATTTTCTGTTGATTTGCCAGATGGTATTACTAACACTTTCGAAACAAACATTGGTGTTAAACAAGGTTGTATCGTTGGTCTACTCTTTTTTCTTTGTACATTAATGACCTGATTGACCATTTTGGTCTAGAAAGTGAACCCCTTGAACTGAATAGAAAGCCTATTTCTTGTCTACTCTATGCAGATGACATTGTTTTATTGTCAGAATCAGCTAAAGGTTTACAAAAATCTTTGGATATATTAAAAACTTATTGTGATAAATGGAATCTTAAGATAAATATTGGTAAAACAAAAGTAATTGTTTTTAATAAATCTGGAAGAATCCTAAAAGGTTTTTCATTCTTATATGATGATGAACCAATAAGCCTTACAAATGAGTATAAGTACTTAGGAATACTATTTAAGCCTTCAGGTACATTTTCAGATGCTATAGATTATTTGTCTAAAAAAGCTTGTAAGGCAATGTTTTGCATACGTAAAAGTCTTCTAACAAAAGTAATATACCTATACACATGAAACTATTTGAAGCTTGTGTGAAGCCTATTCTATTATATTGTAGTGAAGTATGGTCTCTGCCTCAGTTACTTAAAGGTAGAGACATTACTAATTTTGAATCTAAATATGAAAAATTTGTGCCTAATAGAATACAGGTTAAATATTCAAAATACGTACTTGGTGTTCATAAATCTGCAACAAATATTGCTATTTTGGGAGAGCTGGGATTATATCCACTTTCTCTGAATGCACTCAAATCCAGTGTAGGATATTGGCTACATATATTAAATGTAAATGATAATAATTTGATATTTCACACATACAAGGATAACCTGCTAATCAAGGATGGGTTATTCATTAAACTCAAAAGTTTTTTTTAGAAGTGATAGGTTTTGGACACATATGGGATAACCAAGCAACTTTTTCAAAGATTAGAACTTTGTCAGCAATAACTCATAAACTTCAAAATAGATATTTTGATTTTTGGCACAAATTACTGTTCAATGATAATAGAGTGATTGGGGGGAATAAGTTGAGAACGTATCGTAAAATTAAAACAGATTTCAAAAGAGAACAATATCTTTATGCAGCCATTGATAAGAAAAGTCTTTCAAATTTTATAAAAATTTGTGTAAGTAATTGTAATTTAAATATTGAAAAAGGTCATTATCTGAAAATACCAGTTGAACAGAGGATTTGTCAATTGTGCCATATGGATGTGGAGGATGAATTTCATTTCCTCATGAAGTGTGATAATCTTATTAATGAGCATGTAACTTTATTTAGAAATATTTCTGATATTGTACCTTCATTTACAACTATGTCAGATGAAGAAAAGTTTATGTTTCTATTAACTAGTCATGATTTAGATATATGTAAAGTGGTTATATTAGGTGTGAGTAATATGTATCTGGTAAATCAGTCAATGAAGCAGGACTTATAAACTTATAAATTTACTAGATAATTTTCTTTTTTACAGGTATTTTACTATATTTGTATCTACCCGTAATATTATATGTTAATTAGAATATATGTTTATTTATTTATATATATTTATAATATTCAAAGATAGATAACTCTGTCGGTTTTCCTCAGCTGGGATATCATTGTTTGTCAATACATGTATACTTTTGTATGTTAATGTATCTGGTTATCCTTTGTTTATTGATTTTTTATATTTTATTGTAATTCAACTGTTCATTAATTGATGATAGATCACTGTTTGGTCTTTATTTCAATAAAATTACTTACTTACTTACTTACTTTACTCAGACAACACCTTAATATATCAAATATATAATGCTACAAAAACTTCAAACCCATGGATTAAGAAAACAAAATGTTTACTCCATAGCCTTGGTTATTCATATATATTTGACAATAATGTGAATTTTAAACATCAACTGATAAATATAAAGCAAAGAATAAAAGATCAAAATTTACAAAATCAAAATAACAATATTTGTCAATTTTCTAAACTAAACTTCTTTAGAACTTTCTACAATATGGGACAAAGACCTTCATATGTTGATAGTTTAGTTAATATTTCGGAGAGGACTGTAATTTCTAAAATTCGCACAAGTGCCCATTTACTAATGATAGAAAGAGGAAGGCATAAAAAATATTCCTACATCAGAAAGATTTTGTACAGTTTGTAAATATGGAAAAATTGAAAATGAAGAACAGAATTAGAATTAGAATTATCTTTATTAACCAATTAAAGGGCCCATATAGGGCAAATACAAGAAATATATATAAACAAAATAATACAAATAATAATACACATTCATAAGAGGGAAAGAGGTGCTTGATTGACAGATAATACAATACAGTTTAGGTACAAATATTTCCTTATACATTGTCCAGGATATGAACTGCAAAGATAAATATTTGTAAACAAAATTAACAAAATAGTACCAAGATATATAAAACTGAGTACAGTTTCCAAAATAAAACTTCTTCTTAATAGTAATTCATCAGTAATTCTTATAATGTCCTCTTCATTCATATCAAGTTGTTTAAAAAATAGAGACAGTCTGATGTGAAATACATTATGTATATTATGCATAATTTTTTTTTTTTAGATATTGTCATATTTCATTTGATGTAAAACCGTACATCACAAACTTGTCATACTGTTACATTGTATATGGGCCCCAACCATTTATTATAAATGAGTTTGTGCTAATAAAGTATTTAGTATTTAGTTATTTTTAAAGATCATATCAAATTGAAAATGAAAGTAGGCACCAATTATTGCCAGTAAAAAACATACTGCAGTATCAAAATAAATCACTACATACTACAGTATCAAAATAAATTACCTTTTAATGGCTTTTATATATATATTTGCAAAACGACAGTAAATTGAATCCTAATGCCCGTACGGAGCCCCATAAAATTGGAGGCGTGTTCGGCCAAACCAACAGGAACGGTGTGTCTATTTACAACCCCCCCCCTTTTTTTTTCACATGCATGGGTTGTATACTCTATATTACTGCTATTTACTTACAATTGAACGTCTCAAGCAACAACATGATAATGAGCCGTATACAATACAGGTGGTAACACATATTAAACATACACAAGATATTCCCCCACAAAAACATGAGTCAGTCAAACAAGATATTGATTGCTGGTCAATAGATATCAAATACATTGACCCGTACCAGTTCATCTTGACCATCTGTGTCTAATACGCTGTTTTGTGTATTTGTCTATCAATAAAGGAATTTTGTAACAAATCTTCATTTGGTGAGTAAAATACTCGCGTGTTTCATTTTAATTATTGTTGACATTTTACATTTCAATCAGGTCAACATACATTTTTTTTTGTACTAAACATAGATAGTTCAGATGTAAACTATTTTTGTTAACAGTCTAGATATACAAGGAACTGGGTGCCCTTTGACAATAGTAATTTGTCTTGATGCTGCTGTTTGTGGACTAGTTTTCAAGGATTAATTCTCTGGGACTATTTACTATAATATAGGCTTTCTCTATAATGTAAACAAGACCAAATACAATAAGAGTGGACCTGCTTCTCTCCATAGCAACTGACCGCAACTGAACATAAACTCAGTAACCATTTTTATGCTTTCGTGACATAATTCTGCTGTACATTAATTTAAATGGATAAAGTTTGCACACAATATTTTAAATGAAACTGGTTTACATATATATTTAATTTTCAAGAGGGTATCCCATTTTTACCGTTTAAACTGTTTTTGAAGCAATAGTCACATGATCAGTTTATCCAAAAGTGGTTTTCAGATGTTTTGAACTCTTCTAGAGGAGATTTTTATTCCGTATTTAAAAAAAAATGAATTCGAAAAATATTTACTGCAGCTACCATCACATTATAGAGTTTGGATAACAAAACTTAGAACATCCAACCAATAACAATTTACAATAATCAAATGAAGTGGGTAGATGGTACAGAATTCCAAAAGAGAATAGACTTTGCACTTTCTGTCTCAAAAACATAGGTGATGAATTTCATGTTTTATTTAATTGCAAAAATGATGTCATTACTGATTTTAGAAACAAATCCATACCCAGCTCTTATTGTAAAAACTCAGATATTCAAAAATGGGGGGAATGTTTTCAGACTGTCATATTCAATGTAAACTTGAACTGTATAAGAAATCTATGAAGGCATACTTTAAGTTACAAAATTGTTTGTCTTCAACAAATCCTAGTATAGACACCTTCTTACATCTTTATGATCATACCATTAAACCAATTCTAACTTATGGGAGTGAAATTTGGGGTATGTTTTCTGTTGATTTGTCCAGTTGTAGGGGAAAAAGTGATTATTGTTTTGAAATTTTTTTCTCAACCATCCATACAGAGCAATCACATGTAAAAATTTTAAAATACATTCTTGGCGTAAATAGGAAAACTACCAATATTGCAGTTATGTCTGAGCTTGGACCTTATCCTATATATTTCTCTGTAATTTTAGCTATGTTAAAATATTGTCACAGATTAGAAGGTCAAAAGGAAGGTTTACTATTTGATGCTTATTTTATACTGCGATCTGATGTTAATTTAGAATCACAGTATAGGGGAACAGGTAGAGCTGGTACTGTTGATGTTTTGGGCCTAACAACAGAAATGACTAGAGTCTTTGGTTGTTGGCTGAAATTATACAAAAATTCTTTAAGTTTTAATTCTTTATTGTCTCGAGGATCCGCATGTAGATGTAAGTCATAGTACAATACAATAATATATCAAAAGGTATAACAAAATATAAACAATATGCAAAAACAAATTAGAACCACAAATACAGAAAAACAGGGAACCAGTTTTCAGTTAAGTCATGAATACTGAAAAATCTTTTAATAACCATAACTAAACAATTAAATTTTTTTCAAAACTTAAGTATAAATTTATGCTGAAATTTAGAATTTTAATTTCTTTCTTTTCTTAAAAACAAATTTCAATGACTGGTCCCTTTATTAAATAATTAAACAATTCAAATGTTGTGGTGCAACTTATTCTGATCCACTTTCTAATCAATAAATTATTATTCAACAAAATAAATCTATATACACAACTTTTGGCTTGAACATTTGTTTGCCCTTTTTACATACTATACATCACTTGGAATAAAATATGGACTTTTAACTCAAGACTCAAAATATTAAATGAAGGTATATATTAATTAATTGAAATGAAACCAACTAACATTAATGATTTAAGTCAAAGTTTTAACCAAAATTAAAATATTCATTTTGGACTATTTAAAAACAATTTCTCCTTACTAGTTGCTATGGCAACAAACTTAATTTTTGTAATCCCATATCACTAAAATTGTAACCCTCAAACATGTCTACTATAAATCAAATATTAAGAATGAATTAAATGAACAACAAATATGTAACATCAGCACACATAATCAAATATATACAAAACAATCTATGTAATTAAAGTTGACCTAACACCGCTTTTGATTTGAAAACTAGAAAGGGAATTTGGACTTATTTAAAATTAAAGTTTGTAACTAAAATTAAATGCATCGTTTGAACTTTGCTTACTAGCTTTGGATCATGTGTTTTGCCATAGTTTTGGATTTGGAATCAAAATACAATTTGGACGGAAACACAATGATCATTCACACATCTTGCATGTAAATAAATTATCTCCCTTAACACGGTGTAGATACAACATTCACCCACATAAATGTGAACTATCGATAAAAAGACAATAAACAAAATATTTACAACAGAAATAATTAAACATAATTTCTAAAATTCAAAAATAAACCTAATTTGAATATGCAATTTCAACAGACCAATTTATAGGCATTTTGTGACTAAAAATAATAATTACTTACAATGTTCATCAACAAATATTTTCCTTTATCCTTACTTTAAAAATGTAAGGTATTTTACAAAAAATAAATAAGTAAATTTTTACATACCTGAAATTATACAAAAATTCTTTAAGTTTTAATTCTTTATTGTCTCGAGGATCCGCATGTAGATGTAAGTGCGGTATCCTACGAGACGCTTGTTTTTATACCAGATTAAGGGTAATTTTGAAATGACCAATGAAAAAACAAATTTTAATTTAGTTGCCAAGGGATTGCGGAGGAACATAAAAAACTATTTTTCTCAGCGTATAAAAAATATACAATTTGGCTTTAATCCCTAATCTTTGGCAGATGTTCTCAAATTTGATCAAAGGAGATATAACAATGTATTTGTATTTAAATTATGGCCAGTGAAGTAAAATATAAAAAAGGTGGTAGAAATTTGTGTGCCGTCACTGAACGGTTGTTCAAATAATCGCCGTAAATTAAATGAATGGAAACAAACTTTTTCTGAATTACATAAACAAAAACATGAAGACTGTTCTTGTATGATTCCATATACTCTAAGGAGTCAATACGATTACAGTGGGCAATCGCTTTAAATAAAAAAAATATCTCCCTAACTAAGTAGGTATTTGTTTGCTCGGAACATTTTTTGGACGGAAAGCCGACAGAAAGAAACCAAATTCCACAACTTAAGCTGGGGTATGAAAAAAAGACAACCCCTGGCCGGCGAAAACTGATGAGACATGAACCCGAAAGTAAAAAAACGAAAATAATACAGGAAGAAAGTGGTGCGGGGATATATTCCGGTGATCCTGTTTCTACATCTTCATGACATAAAACGGAACACATTCCAGAAGCTATCTGTGAATTTAATGGTCTTGAACCGTCAAGTGTTAGCGCCGGGACACAATACAAATATTCAGACTTTTGGTAAAAGATGATCACACATACGCGAAACCATGGACTAACAACCAGACTACGTTTACACAGACAAAATTACTTTGCATGGACAAAAAGGGTGTTCAAGTTATGACTGAAACCGGTACGATGTCGGCAAAAGGCAGTATAGTGACAGATTGCCACTCTGTTGTATACCGGGCGAACGAAAGTGGTATTTTTTACATTGGTTGAACTAATGAAAATAGAAAATACATTATCTTTCCAACTCGATGTCGCCGATCAGTTGCTTCTTGTGTTAATGAAACTAAAATTAAATTTACTGTTCATTGATTTAGCCCGTAGATTTGGAATTTCAAAAGGCTTAGCCAGTAGAATGTATAACTTGATTCATGGATGCCAGTTCTTGCTGAAAAGCTTCAAGGCTTGGTAGTTTGGTTGCCGCGTGAAACTATACGAGCAGTCGAGCATACGAGTAGTCACCATTGCTGATGAGATGACGAGTAACACCTCAGAGTAAATCCCTAAAATAAAA
>MJUT01019121.1:26126-49248 GCA_002080005.1 Gigantidas platifrons | reverse complement strand
GTATGTTGCGCTGTAAATTAAGAACCCCTTGGTCAATTCACTTCAAACTTCGCATAGTTATTGGAATTGATAGTCTTATGGTCTGTATACTTTTTGGTGAAATTTCAATTTTTCATTCCAGAGTTATGGGACTTTATTCATCAAATTGTAGGAGATTTTTCGTATGTCACGCTGTAAATTGAGAACCCCTTGGCCAATTCACTTCAAACTTCGCATAGTTATTGGAATTGATAGTCTTATGGTCTGTATACTTTTTGGTGAAATTTCGATTTTCATTTCAGAGTTATGGGAAAGAAAGTCTTTACAAATATTGTATGAATGTTAACGACGGGCGTATCATGCGCTCTTGGCGCAGCTGTTTATTATTATAGTATTAATAAATGGGTGTTCTCATAATGGACCGGTTATGTGTCCAAGGTTAGTCATAATGGCCCAAGGAAGGTTGTATTGGCCCGAGGCAACGCCGAGGGCCAACACAACCTTCGGAGAGCCATTATGACTTAACCGAGGACACATAACCGGTCCATTATGAAAACACCCATTTCTTAATACTTTTATTAACCAGTCAATTTCAATTTTAGGTAATCTTCATTCTTTTTGAAGAAGGCCATAGTATTGACCGCAATAGTAGGATATAATTGTTTTATCATTTTTCATTATTATTATTTAAATATTAAAAGTTTGAAATTTTATGAAAACTGAAATTTTTAAAACTTTTTGAAAAAAAATTTTGAAATTTTTGAAATATTGAATTTTTTTGAAAATTTTGAACTTTAAAATTTTTTTGTTTTTTTTTTATTGATTTTAGAATTTTGAAATTTTTAGGTAATCTTCATTCTTTTTTAAGAAGGCCGGTCCATTATGGCTTTTACCCGGTCCATTATGGCTTTTACCAGTCCATTATGGCCTTAAAAGCCATAACAGGGTGGGAAACCTACGTCATCAACAACGTTTTGTGCACATCGGAAAACAGCAAAACGACGCCGCTTGAAGGTAAGTTTTTTCATTCTTTATCCAGTTTTCTTTGATATCTGTCCAAAATTGTTTGTGCAAACTATTCCGCCATGTCCCAATAGTGTCTGACTGAATTAACCTTTACGTTTAAGGCGCTGGTTTTCTCAAACACTTCGACACAAACGTAATTCAGGTAACGTTTTCGGCCACATGTTTTCTCAACAGACACTTCTTTTAGTATTTAGACACACTTTACTTGTCTTTAGTGAAAGAATCTTTGTACTGATATTGCTGTACAGGCGAAATATATCGCAAACAGTAGTTTTCTAACCGATAGGACGTCTTATTCCGACTTGAGCAAACTTTTGTTAAGAATGTTGTTGTGCACACGACGTTATAAACGTTGTCGGCCACACTTTTAATCTTGCTATAGTGAATGCTACATGGCTCTTTCACGCATGTGCATCCATTGTTTCAAGATCTTTGTATGTTTTACTTACACAGGGGCGGATCCAGGATTTCAAGTTAGGGGGCGCACTTAAATTAATGGCGTCGAGCGGAGCGAGGTGCGAAATTTTTTTGGGGGTATTTCGTGTGAAAAATCACGATTTTACGCAAAAAAAATCACATTTTTTCCAATTTTAGGGAGGAGGGAGGGTCGCCGGGTGAGCCACCCCCCCTCACTGGATCCGTCCCTGTTACATATTAACATGGATATTTATATTTATAAATTAACAAGAAAATGGTCATGATTATTATATAATGGATGAATTTCCTAAATATTTCTGTCCAGATTTGTATCCCCCGGTTTATATTTTTATATTTTGAGTCGGATACATTACCTATGTATTTTCACATACCATACGTATGTAAATTTGACAAGGGTGCAAATACTGTATGTAAATTTAACACTGGGTGTAAATAGGGGCAGGTGTAAATGTATATTTACACGTGTGTAAATTTACATGGTATATATTTTGACCATGTGAATGCAAATAAAAAATACACACCATGTATTTGCCTATTTCTGCTAATCAAATGCAGAAGAAAGAACTTATGAATTGATCGGAACCGCAAATGTAACGCGTTTACATGGATAACAACCATCCTGCAAAATTTCATTCTTCTCCATGTCCCCGTCTGATTTTGCTGTAATGTCTATTGATGGCAAAATTTGGGCTCTGCTTAAGAAAATATATACAGATACCAGGGGCGGATCCAGGATTTCAAGTTAGGGGGCGCACTTTAAATAATCGCGCCGAGCGGAGCAAAGCGGGAACAGTTTTGGGGTATTTCGTGTGGAAAATCACGATTTTACGCTACAAAATCATATTTTTTCCAATTTTAGGGGGTGCGCCCCCCCCCCCCCGGATCCGCCCCTGGATACAATGTCAGGGTGTATTTTTCCATCAGTTCTGAAAATGCCAAGAAATTTGACGAACTTTGCATTTTCATGTATTGTTGGACCCTTTTTAAAATTCAAATACACACCCTCGGATTAAAATACACACCCTCGGATTAAAATACACAGCCTCGGATTAAAATACACAGCCTCGGATTAAAATACACACCCTCGGATTAAAATACACAACCTCGGATTAAAATACACAACCTCGGATTAAAATACACACCCTCGGATTAAAATACACACCCTCGGATTAAAATACACACCCTCGGATTAAAATACACAGCCTCGGATTAAAATACACAACCTCGGATTAAAATACACAACCTCGGATTAAAATACACACCCTCGGATTAAAATACACAGCCTCGGATTAAAATCATGTAAATTGGGTATCGCCAACAGTAGCGCCACCTGTTCATAAAATAGTATATAATCTCTTGGATTTCGAATCGGCGCTAAATGATGAAACTTCACAGAGGACCATCCAAACATCATTCACACTAGAAATCGGGGGCCTGTTTAACGAAACTATCCTAAGACATGTCTTAGGACCATCTTAGGACATCTCTGAGACAGCACAATGAAGCTGTCTTAAGACCATCCTAGTAAAGATGGTCTTAACACCATCCTAAGATATTCATTGATTAAAATATCCATATGGAGTGGAGATAATTAGCCCAATAAAGAAAAAGATAATTTTATATTAATAATGAGCTTTCAATAAATTTAAAATCAGAAAGAATTTTAAATTAAAAAGACAATTTGTAGTTAATCACGAGTTTTAGAGTCAAAATGTCTCTTCTGTACTATATGCATATCGAAATTGTCAGTCTATATTGACAGTATTAAGCTGTCAAGCGAGTTATTTACGGGTAGTACACCCTATATAGATGAAAACAGTGAGTAAAGTCGTGCAAATCGTGTTCATTTATATGATAGACTTTCACCTTATATAAATAGAGTCGTATTTTGAATGTTACGCATACATCCAAAATGAGCCGAAAACGTAGCCCGAACTTATCGATGGTGTTTTTTATTATGTGAATTAATAATAATTTATTTTACTGTGTATATTTAATTATTATTATCTTTTTTATATTCATTGAAATGTAGTTGTTACCTTAAGATGGTCCTAAGTCACCTAATTCATTGTCCTAAAGTTATGATACAATTTAGGACATATCTTAACTTAAGAGGCGGTCAATAAACAGACTTAAGACAAAGACATGTCCTAAGACCATCATAAGATACGTCTTAGTCCTAAGACATCTTCGTTAAACAGGCCCCAGAGTCATAGACATTATAGTTTATGAGAAGAAGAGATTTGAAAATTGGCCAATAAAAATGCATTTTGAGCCCGGGCGGCCAAGTTGAATTATTGATCGGCACCAAATGAGGTAACTCTCATGTCCGCATGCCAATGAACATTTGTAATAAGTTTGGTTCAATTTGACCTAATGATTTCAGAGAAGAAGATGGCTTACGCCGACGACGACGACACCGACGGACGCATTTAGTGATGAATAAAGATTCTAGAGAAAAAACATCATTAGCTCACCTGGGCCCATGTGAGCTAATGATGTTTTTCCTGTAGAATCTTTATTTTAGGGTATAATGTACTTGATGACCTGTTTCATCGATATGACTTAAGTCAAGAAAAATGCAAGAATAATATGTTTATATCTATTATCAATATTTCACATCAAAATTTAATGAGAATGCAGACATTTGACATAATGAAATACAGTCTTCTCGTCTATTGATATCTGGTTCTAATAATAAGATAGTCATTCTGGTAAACCCATTTTTCGTGACGGTAGAATCTTGTACTCGTTTATCCTTGATTTCTCCCACCGAATACCCAAAGTTTCCTTCTGTATAGAATTTCTCTGTCTGTCGATATATAAGATTCCTTTGTTCTTCCTCTTACTCTCCTTCTTTCTTCTGAATCGAAACTGTGATCTCTAAAATACAAATAATATTTATAAGAGTTTTGTGGCAGTTTAATGCTATTAGATTAAAATGAATAATCTAATAACTTATATGATTTTATAAGGGCAACAATCCTATGCAAACAGAAATTGTAATAACAATTGTACTTCTACAAATGAATAAAAAAAAGCAAACATGCGTCGATCAATTATACTGAGTGCCAATGAAAATGCAACTCTTTTATTTCACCGCTGCTCATCTTAATTCACGCAGAGTAAGACACTAGCAGTCGGTGAACAGAAACAACCAAAACGACACTAGCAGTCGGTGAACAGAAACAACCAAAACGACACTAGCAGTCGGTGAACAGAAACAACCAAAACGATTATCGAGAGGAAAACCAGCTATGTACTGAGTAATGAACGAGGTAGATACTCATTAGATCATGCTTAACTTTCCGGGGCACCTGATGCAAAACAATAGCAAGATTAAAAGTGTGGCCGACAACGTTTATAACGTCTTGTGTGCACAACAACATTCTTAACAAAAGTTTGCTCAAGTCGGAATAAGAGGTCCTATCGGTTAGAAAACTACTGTTTGCGATATATTTCGCCTGTACAGCAATATCAGTACAAAGATTCTTTCATTAAAGACAAGTAAAGTGTGTCTAAATACTAAAAGAAGTGTCTATTGAGAAAACATGTGGCCGAAAACTTTACCTGAATTACGTTTGTGTCAAAGTGTTTGAGAAAACCAGCGCCTTAAACGTAAAGGTTAATTCAGTCAGACACTATTGGGACATGGCGGAATAGTTTGCACAAACAATTTTGGACAGATATCAAAGAAAACTGGATAAAAAATGAAAAAACTTACCTTCAAGCGGCGTCGTTTTGCTGTTTTCCGATGTGCACAAAACGTTGTTGATGACGTAGGTTTCCCACCCTGCATAATAGACCGGCAAAGCATTTTGGAGCAAAATAATGTTCTTGCTGTATAAATACAAACCAGTCTGTAGTATTCATAATATAACCTACTGGTTAATAATTTATGTTTAAATTATGACAGTATGAAAATTTAAATCTGGAAATTTCAAAATTATGTTAATAAACTGCAATGAAATATGCTTTTAACAGTAAAAATTTCCATCAAAATCGGATTAGAAATGAGTTTAGGAGATTTTTTTTTTAAAGATGTTTTTATATGAATATAGATGTGTCACTTTTGGCCACATACTGTACTATTGCTTCATTTGAGGTGTGTCCAACCACGACAAATTAGTTTCTTTCTGTTATTCTAGAAAGTGATTAAATCGACTATCATGGATATGGGTATAGCCTATATCTTTTCTTGTTATATGAATCTATTTGAAACTAATGACGTTATCGATGACGATATGTTCCAGGGGCTCAGGAACCGAGGGTGGGGTGGGGGTTCAAGACGGCATGTGTCCCACCCATTTTCAAAAGCGTGTGAGGGCTACATGTTTTGGCATAGAAACATTTGAAATTTGGACATGGAAGCAGAAAATGTGTGCAATAAAACACGAAATTAAGGACTACAAATGCATATTTTTGGGCCAACTTGCACCTCACTTTCCGGCCCAGTGACAGTCGTTTCACAAAAGGTCGTAAATCGTAAACTTGGTCGTACGACTGTCTTTACGATTTACGACCGTTTCACAAAATTTACCGACTTCCGATATACGACATTTTTTAGTCGCAAATTACCGACTGGGTCGGAGCAGTCGTAAATCGTAAATCGTTAAATACAAACGTTGAATGTACATCATTACAATGAGAAATCGTGCTATACCATCACTTACAGGTTAACAACTTGTAAATATCATATCCATTTTCTTTTTTGTTTATGTCGTTGCTAAAAAGAAACTGTATTGGTTATAAGAATCTTTCTAAATAAACAACACATTTTTACTTAAAAAATCTACCTCCTTTTCTCTTTATTGAAAGGAAATCTATCCAGATAAAAAACGGAACCTCCACGATATATAACTGAAATATTGTTTTAAACAACATTAAACAAACAAACAAGCATAAAAACGGCTGAAATGTGCGCTTTATAAAACGTAATTATGAAATATTATAAAAGGAAAAATCTCAGTAACATGATACTTTTTGGCACACATGCAACTACATGCATGTAGACTGACCAAGAAAAAAAACCACACGGAATTCGTGCTACAATGTTCAATTTTCAATTTCTTGACAGTATTGGACATCAAATTTACAAAAAGTCCAAGAATTCCAAATTTAAAGCGGAAAGTCGATATATCATCAAATTTTAACGGGCTGTTCCATTAGTAAGTTGCAAATTAACTATTTATAGACGTTATATTCATGGAAAATACTGAGATGTGAAATAAATGTCAACGAGAAAACAATCTACTGTAATGTATCGTGGTTACCCACGAATGTACGAGACAGACGAGTATTTTGAAAGTGGGGGAGGGGGCACAACATGTATTTTACTTCCAAATATAGGGGACAACAACGTATTTTTTTTTATCTCAAAAGTTTGGGGGCAACCGCCCCCAGTTCTTGCTGCATAGGAATAATACCTGTCAAGTATATTCGTCTCAACTAGAAGTTACGTAAAGCCAATAACTACATGTATTCACTAAGTATTAAAATTGGCTCTGCGTTATGACCCAATATGGTGATTTCAATTTTTGAAACCTATTGATATAGGGGGAAACAAATTGCCTATATGCTATAGCTTTAGCTATATTTTGTTCAAGTCAACGTTTTGCCATATATTAAAAACCTGTAATCAATTTTATTCAAAGAGTCATGTAAATTATAAACTGGTGCTAAATACATGCATCCGTAGAAATGTACATGTACATTTGTATACTTAAACATTTGAAAAGTTTCATTTGAATTCGCTATAAAATGTCTATCTTAGATAAATCATAACTACATCTGACCTAAGTTATGATATTATAAGGTTAAATATATGATGCCTGATGTGGGGCAAATGGCTAAAAAAAAGTGGGCGGACTAGAATTGTGTAAAAATCACCAATGACAGTCATTGGGAAATATTTGTATCATTGCTGATGAGGGATGGAGTGAACTTTCTCTTTATTATTGTTGACTTCTCTGTCATCAGTCTTATCAAAGTGGATATTTTCTCCTTAGGCCATCATAAACAAATTCTACGTTTAACATCACCCGCGCTCGTAGGTTTTGAAAATTTGACAAAAATAAAAAACAAACACACATTGTTTGAAATGTTATTTTACACTGAAATCTCATGAAGTTATTAGAAAAACCTGACATTTCATATCCATGAACTGTTAATTTCTCATGTTTAATTAATAAAACTATTAATTACAGTTCTGAATCATTTTTATTGATGCTAAACACTGTGCTTTGCACATCTTCAGGCCATCAATTGAGTACTAAAAAAAATACTGAAAGTATTCTTAGGTTGTTGTTTGTTTTTTATTTTCCTCCCTCCCTCCTAGGTTTTGGTACCCTACCTTGATGTTAAACGTAGAATTCATTTAGGACGGCCTTATTCCACCGCGGAGCTTTCCCTGAAAAAGCCGTCTCCACTTTGAAATTGTCGTCTTCTACTTTCTTAGGGTGTCGCGTGATTTGTATCCACAAAGACCAATAAAATAACTATTTTTAATATTTTGTATATACATGTAGACCAATAAAATAACTATATTGAATATCTAATATTTTGTTTGAACGAATATATGAATCTGATAGGGTAAATTGATCGATTTTCGTACCTCCGCACAAAGAAGATGTATTAACCACAAGTCGTTAATCGTAAAAATATTCCGACAAGTTTTGTGAAACGGTCGCAAATTTAGTCGGTAAGTGGTCGTAAGGTAAGTCGGAAATCGTACAATTTACGACCTTTTGTGAAACGGGGCCCAGTCCTCCGCCTTCGCGTTTCATACATCATCTTTACTATATAGGGAAACCTTGTGGATCCTCTGTGTTTTCCCTTTAAAATGACCGTGGTTAAATATTGAGTAACGTGCATCTTACATGACGATAAACTGTGTATGTGTACAATCTAGGAACATAATAAGAAGTAGATGTGTGTATTTAAGGCCAGTTTAATTTTTCTTCTTATATTCGATATATTATGCACATATGTCATTTGAGGAAGAACCTTATATTTTTCTATTAATATTTATACCATATTTTTAAACTTAAGATAAATCTTTTCTCAAAATATACAAATTATCAATAATGACTTGCATGACTCCGCAAACTTGAATTATATAATAAATCATAAATCTCAATGTAAGGTTTTAAACAAAACTGTGTCAGGCCTGGATTTTTAATGGGTCCTAAATATTTTATTTTTATGGTCCAAATAGTGGTAGTGTCTACTGTACAATCCTAGAGGTTTAGGATACCTGGTACAATTAATTGCTGGTCTTTTTTTTCACCCAAGCATTTCCCACATGAGTAAACAATACCACAATAATGTTTGAACGCCTCCCTCCATGATAAAATAAAGTTAACATATATATTTGTAATCTTAACACCTCCATAGCCTGTCCAGATTGACTGTTTTCATTCGACTGGTTAAAATTAAAACTAATAGATATACCAATATTTTAACAATTTATATATATATATAAATGTTTGATATGATTTAGTTTTCTCTACGCTATCGTTATAGTATCCTTTTACAACCTAGTATTAATTTGTTTACATTAATCATTACGACACACTTATATAATCTGTCATGTAATTTATACTGTATCAGATATGTATCGTGTATGTTCTATCAACATGTCATATAGTAAACCACACACACTTTACAAGCTCATTTCGTTATTATGTATGTGTGGTAGTATGAAAAAGGAGGAATACGGACATTTTTTTCGAGACAGAATTTAAAATCCATGTTCTAATGAAATTCCCCCTACGGAAACTATATTCCAAAATGTCACTCGCTATTCCAATAAATAAACGTGTGACCAATAATACAAGATGGTAACTGGTAGTAGAACATCTCAAATGGTCGTCAATAGGAGACAAAAAGGTTCAGCAGTATATAATACGACTTCAATCTACGGTAGCAAAACGTGATGCGAATATCTGAACGTACGGAATTATTAAACGTTTATTTGAATCGTTCACGAGGATATTAATTGGTTGGTCATTATAGTTAATAATTAAGACTAGACATAAATATCTATTTTTGAAGTAAATACCACGACATAGTAAATGGCTTTTATTTTTTCGAAAGCCAGCTGTTACTTGTTGAGTATATCACGATGCAAAAGGCAACAGATAACTTTTACGTAATTTTGACATGAACGACCACTCGTAATTAATTTAGATTTGATAAGATATGTTCCCGAAATCCCTACATAAAGCAATCCCAAAATCTGAACTTAGAAATTCTCGGATCCCAAATGTATCAATCCCGTATCCCCGAGGTTAAACCGATAGGTCCAAACCCAGAATCCCGGGAATAGCTCCTCTTAGATGTAATCATTCACTCTGTTTTATTTTTATATTTATTAATCAGTAGGTTATATTATGAATACTACAGACTGGTTTGTATTTATACAGCAAGAACATTATTTTGCTCCAAAATGCTTTGCCGGTCTATTATGGCTTTTAAGGCCATAATGGACTGGTAAAAGCCATAATGGACCGGTCCATTATGGCCTTCTTCAAAAAGAATGAAGATTACCTAAAAATAAAAAATTTCATAAAATTTTCAAATTCTAAAATCAGTAAAAAAAAAATTAAAAAATTTTAAAGTTCAAAATTTTCAAAAAAAATTCAATATTTCAAAAATTTCAAAAAAAAATTCAAAATTTTCAAAAAAAAAATTCAAAATCATAAAATTTTCAAAAGGTTTCAAAAATTTCAGTTTTCATAAAATTTCAAAATTTTAATATTTGAATAATAATATTGAAAAATGATAAAACAATTATAGCCTACCAGTTCAGTCAATACTATGGCCTTCTTCAAAAAGAATGAAGATTACCTAAAATTGAAATTGACTGGTTAATAAAAGTATTAAGAAATGGATATTTTCATAATGCACCGGTTATATGTCCTCGGTTAAGTCATAATGGCCCTCGGAAGGTTGTATTGGCCCTCGGTGTTTCCTCGCGCCAATACAACCTTCCTTGGGCCATTATGACTAACCTTGGACACATAACCGGTCCATTATGAAAACACTCATTTATAGTAATGCACACCTTGTATGTTGTTAATTTCTTGTGTATTGTTTGTATATGATTTGGATTTTGTCACGCACGTTTGTAAATGATGGTGAGCTCGTTATTAACTTGTATATGCATGATTAATAAACGATGGTATCTTGAATAGACCTTTTGTAAATTCCCGATTTTATGCTAGAATTAAGTTTTTATACCTTCTTTATACACGGGTGGTTTGCTACGTCACACGCATGGATACTTGAATATCGCGAACGTCGCCTCGAGGTATGTTTATGCAGTTGTACAATTTAAAAAAAGTAAAACTAACAAAACCAAGTAGTTCACCGAAGGGCGCACATATCAGACTTCATTGTTAGTATACATTCATTGCGTGGAAACCCGTCAGTTTTGCAAACACTTCTGTACAGTCAAAATTCCGGGCAAGGATACCGTTCACACAAAGCCCATTTAACTGTACGCAAAGGGCCTACCCGTGGTAAAAACAATATATGCATATGGCTTCCATGAATTATTTCTTAACTTTATTTCAAAATTTGAAATTAATGCGTTTGAAATTTATGCGGGGAAAGGCACGAGACATTTTAATCCTCTAGAGGATTACAGATTTTCCCACCACTGGTTCAGCGGGGTTAAAACGCCGTAATAATGAGAGAAATATAGATTCTCCTTCAGTTGCCCGTGGGCTACGATATTTCTCCACTCAAGAGAGTTAAATTAAAAAATTTAACCACAAGCCGTAAGGCGAGTGGTTAAAATTTTTAATTTAACTCTCGAGAGTGGAGAAATATCGTAACCCACATGGGCAACTGAAGGAGAATTTGTTTCTCCCATTATTTAACACGAACTTTATTTCAAAAGCCGTCAAACGAGTCAAATGCGGGAAAAGGCACGAGACATTTTAATAATCCTCTAGAGGAATACATATTTTTCCACCACTGGTTCAGCGGGGTTAAAACGCCGTAATAATAGGAGAAAGGGAAATAACTCATCTAAAAAGTATAATTTTAGAATCAGTGTCGGAAATGTACAAATGGTTGCGTGTGTTACGTCATCAAAAATAACACACCACATGGTTTACGTTTCCGCCATATGCTGCACTGGGTAACCTTTAATAATAATGAGGCGGTGGACAGGGGGGGGGGGAACCCGGGAGTAAGGGGGAGGGAAGTGGGGGTGGGGGGTGCGGGGAGCGGGAGAAAAGGGATCGGGAAGCGGGAAAATGTAGAAGGGCGCCATCTTGAAATTTGTTTACCTCGTTCCGGTGCAATGAGAAATTCTGATTGTATGGAAGCACCGGTGGGACACAATGTGACTCATGATTTGTTGTTTAGGACGCTCTGTAAATGGCAGACGACACAACACAAACGTTTGATATGTTTGGAATAAATTTTCTTTTTAGGAGTGGTGTGGTTCTATAAGGCATATTTGCATGAAGGGCAAGTGGAGAATATACTATACAGTAGGGCGGGATATATTTTAAATAATATGAAACAAAAAGTTTTAAAGTGGTCAAAATCGGCGGCGGTAGTCAACCATTTGAGATCAGTCCGTTATAACAATGTAAAACTGATCATAAGACATAACTACGATCAACTACACGTTATCTTCGTATGAATCACTATTTTATATCATCGTCCGTCTCCGGATTTATACGTTTCCTGTACATTTTTAGAAGAAATGAGAGTAATGCAGTCGACAATTATTTCATATAATTATGCACAAAAGCAGAGGAGACCTTCTCAGATATTCTGAAAAAAATAAAGCAGCATAAAATTTCAGAGCGATGTTCAAAACATAATATATCAATGTTTGACATTGAAAGTGTGCGTTTTTGAAAGGGCAAAAAAGAGAATGATTGTCATCGACAGCGAGGAGGGGTGGTGTCATGCGCTAGAAATCATTATCAAGGAGGATGCTGATTTGCATGGTATTAATTTTATAAGCGATCCATATGTCTCCTGAATATCAGGAATATTTTGAAACTCAAAACACTACGGTAATCGATGTTTTGATACTTTCTGTTAGATTCAGTGTCCAAGGCAAGTCAATCAAGTCAGATCAAATCATAAAATTCTTTGTTAATGCAGGGTGCCATTTCATAAACCGGTCACTATTTCAGTGTGCGAAATTTGTGGTAGACCCATAGCCAATATCTATGATAAATCAAGCAGGGCTATGGTAAATTTTCTAAATTTTGTATATAATAAATAAAGATGGGTCTATGGTACCTCAAAATTTAGCTTCTCGCACTGGAGCATTTAGTAGTACACTAATCTAGATACAATTGCATTGGCTAATGTGTATGTTGTGCTAGAATTTAGTAATATTTGTTGCATGCTTCAAAAATCAATTATTTCAAAATTCTTTTTCAAATGATATGTTTTCCACTTATAATAAACTCCTCCAAAAATTGACAGATTTTGAGAAAAAAAACTTTTCAAATACAATTATATCTCGCCGCTTATTTCTTTCGAAGGCATGTGACCGAAGAGCTAGAACTAGGAATTAATCAGGAATGGTAAAATGCAATGACTGACATATGAAATTTATCAGTTAAGCACCTGAAAAAAGGAGTAGAAGTAAGATACCAAGGGGGCAAATCAAAAATATGAATCAGTGTGCGAAACTAAAATCTTGGTCATCATAGACCGACAGTAATTTTACACACTTCTCACTGTATTATATATGTAAAATTCTTTGAATTTTTACTAGACCTGCACGATTTTTAGCTCACCTGGACAAAGGCCATGTGAGCTTTGGTCATGGGTAAGCGTCCGTCCGTTAGCTTTTCACATTTAACTCTTCTTCTCTGAAACCGTTGAACCGATTTCAACCAAACTTACCATAAATGTTCATTGGATGGTCCTCTACCAGGTTTGTGTTTTTGGTGTAGATCGGAAATTCAATATGGCTGCCAGGACCAATAATGTGTTCTGATTGGTTGAAACCTTGAAAATCTTCTTGTCAGAAACCACTAAACCAATTGAATTGTGACTTTGCAGGAATGATCATTGGGTGGTCCTGTACTAAACTTGTGAATCGTTTGCCGATCGGAGATTCAAGATGGCCGCCATGACTCGACTTAGTGTAACATTGGACCCTATGGGAATTTCACATTTTCATCTTTTTTTTCTGAAACCACGCAACAGATTTGAACCAAACTTGGCAGAAATGTTCATTAGATGGTCATATACAAGATTTTTTTTTTGGCGCTGATCGGAAATTCGACATGGCTGCCAGGGCTCATAATGTGTTCTGATTGGTCGAAATTTTAAAAATCTTCTTGTTAGAAACCACTAAGCCAATTGAATTGTGACTTTACAGGACTGATCATTGGGTGGTCCTGTACTAAACTTGTGAATCATTTGCTGATCGGAAATTCAAGATGGCCGCCATGACTCGACTTAGTTTTAACATAGGACCCTATGGAAAAAAATGTTTAAAAGTCTTCTCATCTGAAACAAGTCAGTCAATTTAAAGCAAACATGGCATGGATGGTCCTTGGGTAGTATACTTTTAAAATTGTGTCCGGTGACCACGACCTCCATCCAAGATGGCTGCCATGAGCAGACATAGTTTTAACATAGAACCCTATGGGATTTGAATAGTAACTTAGATGTATTCGGCATGCAGACATTCTTAAGAGAACTTTGTTATGTCAGGTGAGCGATACAGGCTCATGTGAGCCTCTAGTTCCTAGACATTGTCTATAGGTCTGCTAATTTCGAACACTAATTTATTAAAATTGAAGGAAAGACAACACCATGGCCAAAATAAAAATATACAACAATACATAGAATAGTCTTCATAACACCACATAATACTAAAGATTGAGTAACACGAACCCAACTAAAAAGAAAGGATGAGCTCAGGTGCTCTGGAAGGGTAAGCAGTTCCTGCTCCTCGCGCAGTGTCCGTCCTGTCACTCATGTTACAAACTCTGTAATAGTCATATCCATTGCTAGTCGTGAACGAGAAAATAGATCATGAAATTTACTCTATTCATAGGTTTTATCGATCTTTATCAGACCAAATTATTATCTAGATGATGCCTAGCTTACACTAGATGTATGTATTTGATTTTTGTATTAAATTTTACCAATATTAAAGAACTTACTTTTTTGTTTCCAAAAATGTGCACATTTCGTATTGTATCCGATGAAGGTAATATTGGAGACGTCACTTCTTAAACATGTACAATTTCTTTTCATTAGAAATTTTACACATGAATACAGTAACTTGCATTCAAATGCATGTAGTTTGTTATATGGATAGTTTCAAATAAACAATGAAAAACAAAATTTTTAACATTGGCTAGGATCAGGAAAAAGAGAATTCAAAAGGTTAAGAAGTTAATATAGTCTATTTATTTAAGAAAATTGCATTCAAAAACAAAATATCAGGGGAAGCTATTCAGCAGCTTATCTGATTTGACACCCTAGTCCGTGTCGACTGTATTTAGGTAAATGCACTGCCATTTTTTCAGTGTACAAATGAACCTTAACCACAACCAACAATGAAAATCTACAAGGTGATCGAATAACAAAATTAGGGAGGGAAAAATAGAAGAGGGAGGGAAGTGTGATCTAGGGGAGGGAAGTGGGATGCAGGGGGGAGGGAAGTGGGAACTGTCTACCCCCTGTCCACCCCCTCAATAATAGGCATATCGATACTGATAGTAAAATATAAAACCCTATAGAATAATGTGAGTATTTACTATTATTATACTTCAGTATCTTTTTTCAATAGAAAATCAAGTGTAATATTTTAACTAATAATTCCTAAATTCCTTGTTTTCTCTATTTCACCGGTCATCGGTTTTTACTGATGAACCGGGGAAACAGTGATCTAAATCGCCAAAGCGCTTACGATAACGATAAAATGACCATGATCTAAAACGTGTACGTGACGTAAGTATGTATAAAATGGCCACCGCCGGTGTGCCCAGTGGAAATATTCTGGCTGTTCATTTACAGAAATGTTCGCATTTATCAAACGAAATAAGAGTGATGCAAAAAAAAATATATAGAGTTTCAGTATAATAAAACAATTAATGCCTGCACTTAAGGTGAACATCATAATTGTTTACCCTTGGGATGTTGTTTTCCCTCGGGCTAAAGCGGCCTTGGGAAAACAACACCCCTCGGGTGAACAATTATGATGTTCACTTAAAGCCCTCGGGAAAACAACACCCCTCGGGTGAACAATTATGATGTTCACCTTAAGTGCAGGCATTAATTGTATATTATTACGTCACCAAATCTTTGAGATTCGTAAAATAGAAATAATCTACTAGTCCAAATTCATCAGTCCGTCCAGCAAGGCTATCGAGGCGATCTTAAAAGACCAGTCCGTCCAGCAAGGCTATCGAGGCGACCTTAAAATATCAGTCCGTTCAGCAAGGCTATCGAGGCGACTTTAAAAGATCAGTCCGTCCAGCAAGGCTATCGAGGCGACCTTAAAAGACCAGTCCGTCCAACAAGGCTATCGAGGCGACCTTAAAAGACCGGTCCGTCCAGCAAGGCTATCGAGGCGACCTTAAAAGACCAGTCCGTCCAGCAAGGCTTAAAAGGTTCTAAGCAAGCAAAAACCAAATGAATATGGCTTCCAGTGCCTTCCTGGACGGACTTCGATGTAATTTGTGAGTGTTTGGTGTAAAAAAATCTACAAAAAAATTACATGCATAGGAATTAATTTAATAATATAGTTCTTTGTAAGCTGGCTCAAAATATTGTTTTGTTATTTGCAGTTCCTTACCTGTTGGAACACAGAATTGGACCACAGATTTGGAACACAGAATCAAAATTATTTTGTTGTAGACCAGAATTGTTGTCTGAACCGTGGACTTCCAATATTAAGATAAGCTGTTTTCAACTCCACAACTGTGAGGATTCTTCACTCTGGAATTTTGTACAAAGTGAGTTTATAAAGATATATTTAACAGATATCCTAATATGAGACAAATCTCTTACTTATTATGGGTTAGGGTTATGGTGTTTAACGTCACTTTCACCAATATCTCAGTTCTGTAATTGTGGGGTCAGTTTTGTCGGTGAAGGAAACAGGAGTAGCAAGAGAAAACCACAGACCTGCCACAAATCACTGACAAACTTCATCACATAATGTTGTATTGAGTACACCTGGCCATGAGCGGGATTCGAACTCACAACTTTAGTGGTGATAGGCACTGAGTGCAATGGTAGTTGTAAATCCAACCACGTACTCATTATGATCAGCTGTAGTTGTCTTGTCTTTAACTGTAAAGACTGCTATTTAATATCCATACCACACTGGTACATTAACACAGAGGCAACTGTGCCAACGCGTCGACAACGGTTTTTCAACGCCGTGACAACATGGAAAATGGCGAATTCACAAGTTACAGCAGAAGTTGGTATCACATTTATTGTGATGTAGAAACATCTTTTAATGGGAAATATGTACACGGAATACCGGGGGTATCTAAAGTACTTATTTATTAATGGGAAATACGCTCACGGAATACCGGGGTATCTAAAGTACTTATTTATTAATGGGAAATACGCTCACGGAATACCGAGGGTATCTAAAGTACTTATTTATTAATGGGAAATACTCTCACGGAATACCGGGGGTATCTAAAGTACTTATTTATTAATGGGAAATACGCTGACGGAATACCGGGGGTATCTAACGTACTTATTTATCAATGGGAAATACGCTCACGGAATACCGGGGGTATCTAAAGTACTTATTTATTAATGGGAAATGCGCACACGGAATACGGGGGTATCTAAAGTACTTATTTATTAATGGGAAATGCGCACACGGAATACCGGGGTTATCTAAAGTACTTATTTATTAATGGGAAATACACACACGGAATACCGGGGGTATCTAAAGTACTCATTTATTAATGGGAAATACGCACACGGAATACCGGGGGTATCTAAAGTACTTATTTATTAATGGGAAATACGTACAGGGAATACCGGGGGTATCTAAAGTACTTATTTATTAATACCGTGAAACTGCATAGTTTCCACAGTTGAACGAACTTATTACTTTGTTTATCGATTTGCTTAAAATGTTATACTTTAGTATTTTGTTAATTAGTCACATATAACCCGTCTCTGTGTAACTTTTTAGTATTTTGTTAAGTAGTCACATATAACCCGTCTCTGTGTAACTTTTTAGTATTTTGTTAATTAGTCACATATAACCCGTCTCTGTGTAACTTTTTAGTATTTTGTTAATTAGTCACATATAACCCGTCTCTGTGTAACTTTAAATGAAAAATATCATAAAAGCATAGCCTTAAATCGACATTTTCCACCGTTGTTGCGTCGTTGAAAAACCGTTGTCGACGCCTTTTAATGTACTCAGTTCACAGTCTAGGAACCTGTACGCCTGAAATCTCTTATTGACGTGCTCTTCTGTAAACTGCATTACGGTTTCGGTGGAATTCGACATTTTACACTTTCACGGCAGTTAAGTTTTTCTATGTTTTCATTAAATTCTAATAACCTGTATTCCAAAAACTTGACAGAATGCGTATGATTGATTGATGCAAGAACTGCATCTTTGCTTTTTTAATGTATTAGCCGTATAGCGTCATATTTACCATTTTAACAGGTTCTTTTGAACAAGGATAAAATACAATTGTCCCGCTTGACCCTTTATCCTTGAATAATATTCCCGATACTTGTGTTGGTAATGTCAATAGATATGAACACAGTTTATGCAAAATTACAGATATGAATACCTCAGCATTGCTAAATAAATAGACATTTTAAAATACAAATTTAGCACATCAATCAGGGTACAGACAGTTTTCAAATGCGACGTCAAACAGACATACACAGCTACAGCAAACAGCCGACAGCACATTCATTTTTTCAATCCAATATTTTAGTAGGAAAAATTATGTTTTCTTTATCGCTTATTTGTAAAAAGAATGCTTCTCACATCCAAAACTATCCATGCAAATACAGTCTAAATTGGAAGCTATTTAGGCATAACAAATGGAATTTTTACCTTTTCTGGTAGTAAAATCAAACGTTTGATACTCCATTCTGAATTTGTTGCGTTATTTTATCCAAAGAAACTTTAGCTTCCGTCAGAGTAATGAATCATGTACATTCTGTAACTTTTTTACACAGATACATTGTATCTGTTGATAATAAATTCCGAAAAACTTGCCTGCCTTGAAAGCGTGAGCAGTCAATTTCCACCGAAACCGTAATGCAGTTTACAGAAGAGCACATCAATAAGAGATTTCAGGCGTACATGTTCCTAGACTGTGCAGTTGCGCCTCGGACTAAGGAGGAGTTTTATATTTGATACGTTCTGCACAACCAATGGACAGACACCCTTTTTTAGAATGTGTTTTACCTCGCAGCAGATAAACTTGTAGGTGTTATTTCTATATTCTGTGATTCCCGTGGGGTTTTATCAATCAGAAATCAACTCTAGTTCTTCTTTGGTAAACGTCTAAATTAGTATTCAGCACCAGACGGGAGTTAGTTTAAGTTACGAATTGTATTTTCTTTCATTGTTACTTACTTTTTGTCCACAAAATCGTTCAATGTTAGTTTGAGTACATACGTATAAAACCTCGTTATTTTGTTTAAAACATTATTTTAATGACCTTTTGATACAGAAACGAGTACTTTTCTGACGATATACTAGTATTAGATTAAGGTTTACATGAAGGATATAAACGGGTATTTTTCTGACGATATATTCATGAAGGATACCCAGATAGGATACACACATTTTCCGTAGTTCGCATAAAGGAGGATATCCTGTCTCTCGAGTACCAGTGGAATTTTTACATTTCTGTTCATACATTTATTTTCAATTAACAATTGTTATCATTTCATCTGGTTTGGCTTTTTAGCTCACCTGACCCAAAGGGTCATGTGAGCTTTTGTCATCACTTTGCGTCCGTCGTCGTCGTCGTCGTCCGCGTCTGTAAACTTTTCATACTTTCTTCTTCTTCTTTGAAACCACTGAACTGATTTGGACCAAATTTGGCAGAAATGTTCATTGGGAGGTCCTCTACTAAATTTTTATTTTGGTGCAGATCGGAAATCCAACATGGTCGCCAGGGCCAATAATGTGTTCTGATTGGTTGAAACTTTGAAAATCTTCTTGTCAGAAACTACTTAGCCGATGGAATTGTAACATTACAGAAATGATGACTGGATGGTCCTCTATTAAATTTATTATTTTTGTGCCGATTGCATATCCAAGATGGCCGCCATGACTCGACTTAGTTTAACATTGGACCCTATGGGAATTTCACATTTTCATCTTTTTTTCTGAAACCACGCAACAGATTTGAACGAATCTTGGCAGAAATGTTCATTAGATGGTCATATACAAGATTTTTGTTTTTGGCGCTGATCGGAAATCCAACATGGCTGCCAGGGCTCATAATGTGTTCTGATTGGTCGAAATTTAAAAAATCTTATTGTTAGAAACTACTAAGCCAATTGAATTGTGACTTTACAGGAATGATCATTGGGTGATCCTGTACTAAACATGTGAATCGTTTGATGATCGGAAATTCAAGATGGCCAACATGACTCGACTTAGTTTAACATTGGACCCTATGGGAATTTCACATTTTCATCTTTTTTTTCTGAAACCACGAAACAGATTTGAACCAAACTTGGCAGAAATGTTCATTAGATGGTCATATACAAGATTTTTATTTTTGGCGCTGATTGGAAATCCAACATGGCTGCCAGGGCCCATAATGTATTCTGATTGGTCGAAATTTTAAAAATCTTCTTGTTAGAAACCACTAAGCCAATACGACGATTCCGTGATAAGACGTTCTCCTGACTTGGAGGAAGAATTCGTACCACCGATCACGTGACTTCATAAAAAATCTAGGCATTTTTAGCTGTAGACACTGCAGGTAGAAATGGATCGAGGAAAACGATCTCAAAAGTCATCCAGCAAATATTGGTGCGTGGTTCCGGGGTGTACATCTGACAGCAGGAAGAAACCCAATCTGGAAAAATATGTAACATTTATCCCATTTCCGACAAAGTTGAAAGACCACAGGCCATTTTGAACTACAGATGCCTAGATTTTAGTCACGTGTCACATGACAGTATTATCTGAATACCAGTATCCCGGAACCGACGTATTGAATTGTGACTTTACAGGAATGATCATTGGGTGATCATGTACTAAATTTGTGAATCATTTGCTGACCGGAAATTCAAGATGGCCGCCATGACTAGACTTAGTTTAACATTGGACCCTATGGGAATTTCACATTTTCATCTTTTTTTCTGAAACAACAAAACAGATTTGAACCAAACTTGGCAGAAATGTTCATTAGATGGTCATATACAAGAGTTTTGTTTTTGGCGCTGATCGGAAATCCAACATGGCTGCCAGGGCCCATAATGTGTTCTGATTGGTCGAAATTTAAAAAATCTTCTTGTTAGAAACCACTAAGCCAATTGAATTGTGACTTTACAGGAATGATCATTGGGTGATCCTGTACTAAACTTGTGAATCGTTTGCTGATCGGAAATTTAAGATGGCCACCATGACTCGACTTAGTTTTAACATAGGACCTATGAAAAAAATGTTTAAAAGTCTTCTCCTCTGAAACCAGCAAGTCAATTTAAAGCAAACATGGCATGAATGGTCCTTAGGTGGTCAACTTTCAAAATTATGTCTTGTGAGCCCGACCTCCATCCAAGATTGCCGCAGTCAGCGGACATAGTTTTAACAGAGGACCCTATGGGAAAATTGTTTAAAAGTCTTCCCTCTGAAACCAGTCAGCCAATTGAAAGCAAATATGGCATGGATGGTCCTTGGGTAGTATACTTTTAAAATTGTGTCCGGTGACTACTACCTCCATCCAAGATGGCTGCCATGAGCAGACATAGTTTTAACATAGAACCCTATGGGATTTGAATAGTAACTTAGATGTATTCGGCATGCAGACATTCTTAAGAGGACTTAGTTATGTCAGGTGAGCGCTACAGGCTCATGTGAGCCTCTGGTTTAAGTGTTGTGTCCGATCTTAACGTGCATGTCCCACCATACTCTTATTATCCACACGTCGGTACATAACTATTCTTGTTATTGTGAGAGTTTAATAATGGAATGACAGATGAACTACTAGAGAACTTTGATTGAAAATAGATATGTAAACAGAAAGTTGACAAAAAGGGGGTAATGACGTGCCACAAGCGCATGTGCTGTGACAGTCATACATAAAGTGTTGAGTTAGATGTTTATTAATCAAGAGAAGTGGGATGGATCACATTAACCGATGTTTATTAATCAAGAGAAATGGGATGGATCACATTAACCGATGTTTATTAATCAAGAGAAGTGGGTTGGATCACATTAACCGATGTTTATTAATCAAGAGAAGTGGGTTGGATCACATTAACCGATTCAATCCCACCATAATTTGTACCTGTTCCTAACCAGGGCGGATCCAAGGGGGGGCGCACCCAGCGCGCCCCCCCTAAAATTGGAAAAAATATGATATTTTTTTGTGCGTAAAATCGTGATTTTTCACACGAAATACTCCCAAAAACTTTCGATTATTTTAAGTACGCCCCCCTAACTTGAAATCCTGGATTCGCCCCTGCTAACAGGACCTGGATTTCTACCGTGACGTTTTTGTGTTTTATGATTTTAGGTGAGAGGTGCCTGTAGTTGATGTTTGTGGATTGTTGAGCATCAATACTTACACTTTCTTTTTATGAGGTATTAATATGAGCTTGATCTTTAAAGAAGGTTTATGGTGTTTAGACTACTAAGTTAAGAACAGAAATTACTGTCAGACACTGAAGGTTTTCTCCCTCGATTTTATTTTTTGTAATGCTGTTTTATTTCTTAAAAGGATATATATTTGTATCTGACAGGTTTGCTTCTAACTTTACTTATTAGACATTTGTCAAGGTTAAAATCATTCATTGATCTATATATCCCATAATATGTATAAATGTAATACAAGTTCACCATTACATGCAATCATTCAAACTAAAGAGTCTTACCTGTTTTGAGACACATTTCTAAAATTTTGATATAAATAAACTTATTGATCAAAGAAATTTCACTATACAATGATGTTGTCATTGGTGTCTTGTGTTTCATTATTGATTTATTGGTAAAGAGATTGATCATAATACATTCAGTCTCAATAAACTATGTAACATGTGGTGTAATTAAAAGAAAAGCCAACTCAGACAGATATTAGTACTTGATCTCAGAACGACTTTACAGTGGAAATGACACCGTAATGATCTAAGACAAGTTTGATCTTAAGAAACTATCACAAATATGAGCATAAGGAGGCTAAATTAAGGTAGGTTTGTGAATGTGTTACACACACTAGATGTGTGCTAGTCTGTTATTACTGTTGTAAGTACACACTAGATGTGTGCTAGTCTGTTATTACTGTTGTAAGTACACACTAGATGTGTGCTAGTCTGCTATTACTGTTGTAAGTACACACTAGATGTGTGCTAGCCTGCTATTACTGTTGTAAGTACACACTAGATGTGTGCTAGTCTGCTATTACTGTTGTAAGTACACACTGGATGTGTGCTAGTCTGTTATTACTGTTGTAAGTACACACTGGATGTGTGCTAGTATGCT
>MJUT01019121.1:0-13133 GCA_002080005.1 Gigantidas platifrons | reverse complement strand
TTGTTGCAAAATCGTGGACAGAATGGATACTTATCTTCCCATGCCCATGGAGACACAACTAAAACGGTTTGATGGATAAAGCCTTTGTCAAGGTTAATAAAAATTAACTTGATTGATATGAGATTTTTTTTCAACACAGCTTATTTTGTATCTATAAACAACCGGATATTCTCTGACTGCACATTCCTATCTGAAATTCAAATTTAAAATGGTCTTCATTTGGGCAGTGATCCACAGGCACTCGTTTCATATATATATTTGTTTACTATCTACGTCTATCCATAGACGTAGATAGTAAACAAATATATGTATGAAACAAGTGCCTGTGCAGTGATCACTTAGACAGGGATGTTTGTGTTAACATTTCAAATTTTAGCAATGATGTAATAGAAAATATAAACAAGTTCAATTTACTTTTTTTAGTTAGCAACTGTGTTTGCAAGTATCAAATGTTTATTAAAAAAAAAACAAAAAACAGGACAAGTAGAATTTTGTCCGGACAAGTAACTTTTTTCAGATAACTTGCCTGGGGACAAGTAGAATATTTCAATATTTCCACACCCCTGCCTTATATGTGTACATTTTAAAGTCAGGTTCTCCAATTTGTCATTTTATGTACTAGTACTACTGCTTTTGTTAATACAGTGTCATGATATTGAGTCAAACCCAGGTCCAGATAGAACTTGCTACATTAACCAAAATATTCAAATAGCAAGTATTAATGCCAACTCTTTACGATATAAAACTGATAATATTTACACTGAACTGGGTAACAATGATGTGATGTGTGTAACGGAAACCAAACTTGATACTAATGTAGATAGTAGTGAATTACTACTAGATAACTTTCAAAATCCTGATTCCTTTAGAAAAGGCAGGATAATTAATCAAGGGGGTGGAATTTTGATATACATTAGAGAAGGGCTCCTTTCCAAACGTCGCTATGACCTAGAGATCCCTGAACTGGAATCCGTTTGTGTTGAAGTTATCACAAAAAATGGCAAATTCTTATTAGTCTGTTTTTATTGACCCCCCAATGCACCTGTCACATCATGGGATCATTTTGATAGTTTGGTTGACAATGTTGTTAATACTGACTGTAATGTTATTTTAGTAGGTGATATAAATATTGATTTATTGAAAATGGGCCCGGCAAGCAGGATTTCAAGAATTTGTCAAAGATATGGTATTGAGAATGTTATTCAAGAACCGACCAGAATAACCTCCTCATCATCAACGCTTATAGATCCTATATTTATAAATAACCCTGCTATTTTAAGAAACAGCATGGTCTTACCTAATTTCTGTAGTGACCACTGCCCAACACTTATTGAAATAAGCTTTTCCATTCCACGAGAGAGAGAGCTTACTCAAAGGTAGTCTATGACTTTGTCAGTGGTGACTACATATCAGGTTGTAGATATTTGCAAGAAATTAACTGGATTGAACATTTTGATAATTCAGATGATGTAAATGAGCTTAATGATTTAGTTAATTGTGAGGCTCATTATGTCATGGATACATACATTCCAATAAGAAATATATTAGTCAGACACAGGGACAAGCCTTGGATTATAACTAATATAAAAACTAATATACGGAGACGTAACCGTGTTTATAAAAAAGCAAAAATCAGGAATTTAGAGTCAGACTGGGCAAAATATAGAAAACTAAGGAATGATGTAATTGATATGATCCGCGAAGCTAAACGTCAGTATTTGATAAAATTACATAATTCTTTGGTGGATAAATCAATTCCACCTGGCAAATGGTGGCGTATAGCAAAAATGTTTGTAAGTTTACTAACAGAAGTTCCACGAATCATTAAAGTTAATGGAGAAATTCTGGTACATCCTATTGAGAAAGCTGCTGCTATGAATAACTTTTTTAGTTCGATCGCTTCTTTTGATACAGAACCAGAACTTCCAGATGTCCCCCCACTGGCACCCTGTGAGTTGTCAGACATAGTGGTTACTGAGCAGGATGTGATTGATCATTTCCAACTTCTTAATGTCAATAAACCAGCTGGACCTGATAAACTTCCACCAAAATTTCTTAAAGCAATTTTCCCATCACTGGTAACACCTTTAACTCTGTTATTTAATAAAAGTTTGCAAAAGGGAATTTTACCGAGTGATTGGAAACTTGCTAATGTGTCTCCTATTTACAAGGGCAAGGGAGACCAGGATAACGTCACAAACTACAAGCCTATTTCAGTTACAAACTGTTTCAGTAAAATATTAGAAAAGATTATATTCAAGTACTTGTATAATTTTATACATGATAATAATATACTGACTGATCATCAGTCAGGTTTTCGTAATAAGGACTCTACTATTAACCAGCTCCTTCTTATTTATGTTATTTGTGTTTGTTTGATTCGTCTTTACCTCCTGTTGTTTTTAGGAGGGGTCATGTCTTATTTACGTTATTTCTGTTTGTTTGATTCGTCCTTACCTCCTGTTGTTTTTAGGAGTGGTCATGTCTTATTTACGTTATTTCTGTTTGTTTGATTCGTCTTTACCTCCTGTTGTTTTTAGGAGGACTCATGTCTTATTTACGTTGTTTGTGTTTGTTTGATTCGTCCTTACCTCCTGTTGTTTTTAGGAGGGGTCATGTCTTATTACGTTATTTCTGTTTGTTTGATTCGTTCTTACCTCCTGTTGTTTTTAGGAGGGCTCATGTCTTATTTACGTTGTTTGTGTTTGTTTGATTCGTCTTTACCTCCTGTTGTTTTTAGGAGGGCTCATGTCTTATTTACGTTATTTCTGTTTGTTTGATTCGTCTTTACCTCCTGTTGTTTTTAGGAGGGCTCATGTCTTATTTACGTTGTTTGTGTTTGTTTGGTTCGTCTTTACCTTCTGTTGTTTATAGGAGGGCTCATGTTTTATTTACGTTATTTATGTTTGTTTGGTTCGTCTTTACCTTCTGTTGTTTATAGGAGGGCTCATGTCTTATTTACGTTGTTTGTGTTTGTTTGTGTTATAGTGGTGTCCACCACATATTGTATAGTATTTTGTTTTTCATTATACCCCCGCAAACAAAGTTTGGGGTGTATAGAGGTTTCACCCTGTCCGTCCGTCCGTCCGTCTGTCCGTCTGTCCGTCTGTCCGTCCGTCCGTCCGTCCGTCCGTCTGTCTGTCCGCATAGAGGGTACATGGTTTGTCCGCGCAACTCCTCCTACAGTTTTTCTGCTAGGAAGTTTTTATTTTGCAGATCATTTGTACATATATCAAAGATGTGCATGTGGTAAGAATTTTTATTTTTGTGCATTTTTACTAAAAATATAGATTGTTGAACATAGTCTTTTTTAAGTGAATTTGGCTAAAAGGGTACATGGTTTGTCCGCGCAACTCCTCCTGCAGTTTTTACGCTAGGAAGTTTTTATATTGTAGATTGTTTGTACATATATCAAAAATGTGCATGTGGTAAGGATTTTGATTTTTGTGCATTTTTACTGAAAATATAGATTGTTAAACTTAGCCATTTTTGTGTGAATATGGCAAAAAGGGTACATGGTTTGTCTGCGCAACTCCTCCTACAGTTTGTAAGTTAGGAAGTTTTTACATTGCAGAACATTTGTACTCATATCAAAGATGTGCATGTTTTAAGGATTTTGATTTTCATGAATGTTACCAAAAAATATAGATTGTTGAACTTTTTTTTTTATTTGTGAATTTGGCTGAAAGGGTACATGGTTTGCCCGTACAACTCCTCTTACAGTTTTTATGCTATGACGTTTTTATTTTTGTTGAATGTGATTAAACATTATAATTTGACAAATAATATATTTTACGTGTAGACTTAGTTTTCAATAATCTTGGACACAGTTAGAGTGAAGCGGGGGGTATTAGTCCCGCTATGCGGACAGTTCTAGTTTATTTTGTTTTATTTTTTTATCAGTATTTTTTCTCCATTTAAAACCGCAATGCATGGTTGAAAATTGCAGGCTGCAGATTATTTAATTTTGCATCTTTTAGTTCAATTAATTTTTTTTTGCATCGAAGTTGGCAACATATTTTTTCAGGACCGACACATTTCGCGAACTCTGCTAATTTAGTGGATATATAGATTATATAAAGCTGTAAATCATCCTCACCAACAAGTCAATGATGATATTGAAAAGGAGATTCCGCATGACTGTTTAGAGCAAATGGACTGAAAAGGTTCAATTTTCAAAGTCCATTCCGATTGGAATTTTGTGTTTACTCTCCTCCCTTTTATGATCACAGTTGCACTGTCATGTTCGATTACATACCAGACGTGATTACAAATAGAAGACTTAGGTTTTATTAAATGTGTGGGGAATATTATCTGTTGTATAAAGCTAATAGTATCGTATGGTCTGCAATAAATGTCACGCCTGTGTATCTTGCTACATTCAGTTCTGGGTATTGATATATGGATTTCAGGAATATGTTGTTAATATGCATCTTAAGGATAAAACTGATCTATTTTAGGGATATAACTGATTGTTTATAAGACAATAATTGTATCATTTAATTCTATTGAAGGTATTCACGTGACAATGAAGAGGAATAGTAGCATTAGAAATATCAAATGTAAGTTTAGTATTATATATATGTGTATGTGGTAGAGCAGGGTAACAGGTATTGTAATAAATGTTATACATAGAAAGGTGAACTAAATACAACATATTTATATATATATGTGTATGTGGTAGAGCAGGGTAACAGGTATATTGTAATAAATGTTATACATAGAAAGGTGAACTAAATACAACATATTATTTTTTATATATGTGGTAGATCAATGGGTAACAGGTATTGTAATAAATGTTATACATAGAAAGGTGAACTAAATACAACATATTATTTTTTTTATATGTGGTAGATCAATGGGTAACAGGTATTGTAATAAATGTTATACATAGAAAGGTGAACTAAATACAACATATTATTTTTTATATATGTGGTAGATCAATGGGTAAAAGGTATTGTAATAAATGTTATACATAGAAAGGTGAACTAAATACAACATATTATTTTTTATATATGTGTGGTAGATCAATGGGTAACAGGTATTGTAATAAATGTTATACATAGAAAGGTGAACTAAATACAACATGTTATGAGTCTGTGGTCCTTGGGTACTCCGGTTTACTCGACCCACAAGTGTTAACTGAAATACCGTTAAGTACCGATGACAATACATAAATACCTATTAGAGTAGAAAAGTTTTGTATCTGTTAATGTCAATTTGTTAGCATTGATTTTCGGTTTTTTTCATATGCTACACGGAAGACGAAACGGTGGCGTTGCTAATTAATTGTTTGTCTTAGACGAAAACATTTTCCATAGTCGTCGTCGTGAAACTTTGTATTAAATTTATAATGACAGCCAGTTTAATTGGTGGAGGAAACCTAATTACTCACGAAAACAACCAACCATCAGTAAACGTTAAAACTTGAGCACGCAATGTTGTATCGGGTACACCTAACCACGACCGGAGGTCAACCTGGTCTCTCTAAAAGAGATTTGTGTTCATACTATTTTTTGTAGTATTTTGTTTATTTGTCACAAATTGTAATGTTCACCAGTCTAGTAGACACTAAATGATTTGATTTGACTTAAGTGAAATGTTTGTGTATGTATTTATTCACCTTTCATCGAAATCAATAATGTCACCGTTGCAAGTGTAATGTAAACGGACTGCTTGAAAGAGAGTTGTCAGGACAAAAAAAAAGATAATATTATTAGTTCACCTGGACCGAAGGTCCAGGTGAACTATTGTCATCACTTGGCGTCCGTCGTCTGTCGTCTGTCGTCTGTAAACTTTTCACATTTCAAGCTTCTTCTCCGAAACCACTTGGCCAATTGGAACCAAACTTAGCAGGAATGTTCCTTGGATGGTCCTCTACAAAGTTTCTGTTTTTCGTTCCAGTCGGATATTCAACATGGCTGCCAGGGCCAATAATATGCTCTGATTGGCTGAAATTTCAAAGATCTTCTTCTCTGAAACTAATGACCTGACTGAACCCAAACTGTAAATGAATGATCATTGGAAGGTCCTCTTCAAAGTTTCTGTTTTTTATGCCGATCGGAAATCCAAGATGGCCGCCACCGCAGGACATAGATTAACATTGGACCCTATGGGAAAATGTTCAAATGCCTTCTTCTCAGAAACTACAAATATGATTAAAGCCAAACTGTACATGAATGTTCATTGGATGGTCCTCTACAAACTGTAGGTTTTTTGTTCCGCTATGAAATTCAAAATGGCGGCTACGGCAGGACTCAGTTTAACATTGCACCCTATGGGGAAAATGTTTCAAAACGCTTCTTCTCTGAAACCACCTGGATAATTGAAACCAAACTTCCCAGGAAGGATCATTACAAGGTCCTCTACAAAGTTTATGTTTTTTATGTCGATCAGAAATCCAAGATGGCTGTTACCGCAGGACATAGATTAACATTGGACCCTATGGGAAAATGTTCAAATGCCTTCATCTCAGAAACTACAAATGTGATTAAAGCCAAACTGTACATGAACGTCCATTGGATGGTCCTCTACAAACTTTACGTTTTTTGTTCCGCTATGAAATTCAAAATGGCGGCTACGGCAGGACTTACTTTAACTTTGGACCTTATGGGGAAAATGTTTCAAAACGCTTTTTCTCTTAAACCACATGGACAATTGAAACCAAACTGCCCATGAAGGATCATTTAAAGGTCCTCTAAAAAGTTTGGCTTTTTTATGCCGATCGGAAATTCAAGATGGCTGCCACCACAGGTCATAGTATTAACACAGGACCATGTTGGAAAATACAGAAATATGTTCTTCTCTGAAGCTATTGCACTGATTGAACCGGTACTTAAACTGTACATCAATCATTGGAAGGTCCTTTACAAAATTTGTGTTTTTTATGTTGATCGAAATTCCAAGATGACTACCACTGCAGGACATAGTTTTTACATAGGACCAATTGGATCTGTTTATATCCAGGTGAACGATACAGCCTCTTGAGAGCCTCTGGTTTATAACACAATAACTTGTACATAACATTATAATTTAGATTTTGTTACATATGTCATCATCGATGTCAACTTGGAACCAATCATTTGATTGAATACTTCATTTATGGGGAGGGGGTGAGTTAAAAAAAATTGCAACTGAGTCAATAAAGTCATAATTGAATGATCTCTAGTGCAACTTGAGGTTTAACTCAGTTTTCAGAAAAAATATTTAGTGAAACTACATAAAATTCATTCGGTTGCGTTTCTATGGTAAACATAATTGTGACGAATGCAATAAATGAAATTGTTTCAGGCACGAAGACTTTAGCTGCTACTGGACTGTTTTTGAGTGCTACAACGATTTTCGTTCTCTCTTACTATTTAAATTCTGACGAACAGGACATGAGATCAGGATCTAGTTTTAATCAGATTAACTTTAGCCCAGACAATCACTCCAGTAACAATATTGGCAAAGCAACACCACATATTCCGTCTATTGATCAACATTACATTTGTCCTGTTTTCGATGGTGGAATAGGTAATCAAATGTTCCAATTCGCCTCGTCCTATGGGATCGCTCGATCAAAAAATATGAAGGTGTTAATTTCTGAAAGATGTAAACTTATGACTATTTTTAATTTGAATGTTACCATAGTTAAAGATATATCCGTCTGTAAAACATTTCGAATATTGAGAGAAATTCAAAATTCTGTTTATGACAAAAGAATGACATCTTTTGATCATTCTACGAACGTTAGATTAACAAATTATTTACAATCTTACCGTTACTTCGATACATTCAAATCTGAATTAAGAAAACAACTGACTTTCAGACACGAAATTAAAACAAAGGCAGATTTGATTCTGGATGAAAATTTACGAAGATTAAGCATAACATGTCATGCTAACAATGTACAGTTAGTAGATTCAATTAAAAACAGTAAGTACAGCCAATGTTATTCTGCTTCTAAAGAAAAAGTGACGTTAATTGGGATACACGTGCGTAGAGGTGATTGGCTGAAGTCACCACATCCACAACTAGGGTTTCAGACCGCCTCAAAGGAATATTTACACAGGGCTGTAGAATGGTATCAAAAGAGATTCAAAAATATTATTTTTATTCTGGCAACAAATGGCATGAATTGGACAAGAGAAAATTTACCCAAAAATATTACTGTTGTATACCTTGAAGAAAACTCGGCACCGGTAGACATGGCAGTTTTGGCATCATGTGAGCATTTTTTATCTACTGTTGGAACGTTTGGTTGGTGGACAGGATGGCTAACCAGTGGAAATGTAACATATTTTAAATGGCCTGCCAGAGAAAACACACAATTCCGACGAGCGTTTGGTAAAGATTTTTCCGATCATTTTTATCCTTCTTGGATTGGCCTATGATTCTTTGATGTCTAGTTCTAAGCTGTCGATGTGAGGATATATGCTGGAGAATTGTTTCCGGTTAAATTTGAAGATATATATATATATGTGTTTGCGGCAATAAGTGAAATCAGGCATTAAGCTTAAATCCTAGGCAATAAGCTATTGCCTGGGCATTAAGCTTAATGCCTAAATTGTGTTAGGCATTAAGCTTAAATCCTAGGATTTAAGCCTAATGCCTGAAATATATGTCCAGGCATTAGGCCTAATGCCTAAAACATAAAAAAAAACATAGATATAATACATTTATTAATATTATAAGTCAGTAAAACATTGTCAATTTTATATTATAACGAGATATTTAAAATGTCAAATACCTGAAATAAAAATCATTTCTAAAACTACATCATTCACTTAAAATGCTAAATAGGATAAAATATTAAAAGAAATAAAGTTTTATGGAAATATTTAAAGTCATATATTAAAAATCATTTGTTATCACATGATCCAGAGCTATGGCATAGACAATTGCACAGTACTCCATTTTTGATCTCCGAGATTAAACATACAGTTGCTTATTTCCCAAAGAGAGCTTCGTAAGGTGATCGTCCAATTTCTTTGTTGAGGGCAGAATTGTTGTGCAACTGGACAAATTTTATCACAGTTGACCACTTATTTTATTCATTGTCTCTCATCCATGCAGTAAGCATGTCATGAATGTCGCTGTTTGATCTCTCAACACTTCCCTGAGATTGGGGGTGTCTGGGCTTCCTGTGAACAATTACTATCTCTGGCCACACAAGTTTTTACTCGGAGATTACCAAAGCTGTAAATTCACGACCATTATCACTTTGTAATATATGAGGTGCGCCGAAAAGTGTAAAAACATCTATCAAAGTAACTTCTGAGGCATGCTTCGAAGTAAGTGCTCGAATATTACAAAATTGTGTAAGGTGATCCTGGTAAACCATTAACAATTTGTATTGAATTCTTTTGATAAGATAGGTTTAACGACCACACCTTTAGCTATGTGCTTTTTTTCATATTACAATTTTCACACAGCGATGTGAATAGTTCAATGCTTTCTCTTGAAATGTTTGCATAGCCCTTGTTAGGATGTTTAATCATTCTCTCTCTACCACCATGACCGGTCTCCTTATGTGCTTTCTCTAAAATTCCATATAATTCCTCCATATAAACATAAATTTTGAAATTTGCCTCATCAGTCTCTTTGACTTTGGTAATTAGCCTAGCCTCCAATAATAAAAATGTCATACCTTTTCAAATAGTAATAATCTGTAGTTGATTTCTTTCCTGATGACTCCAATAATTTGATCTTAGCCAAAAGTTCATTGTACTGCTCTCTTGGGTATATATTCCTAGTTTTCTTCGATTCAAACATATTTCGTAAAGCCACAAGAAATTTTTGTTCAGAAGAAGACATCTTGTCCTATGTGTTATTTAACTACTTATTATCCAGATCAAGAAATGAAGAGGTCTGGGGGCATAGATCATTTAAACGCACGTTAAGCGAAGCATTTTTTCTTATCCACTAAATCATTTGAACAAGTAAGTGAGCAAAATTCAAATCTAGATGTGTCCAGTTGAAACCAGCCAAGTCAGTGTGAATTTTTTTTTGAGAAAATATCTTGAAATTATTCTATAATAAAAATAATTCTGTCATCAACTTTTTTTCCATTTTTAGGCAAAACATTACCCGGTACATTTTTAGACAATATCAAATTTTATTCAACTTATAAGACAGATTGAAATACAGAATAATATGAAAAATTTAGCATGCATTTGTCAGAATTCATAAAACTGAATTTCACCTATTGCCTAAAATTGAGTTCGGCAATAGGTGAAAAATTCAATTCAATTCAGGAAATAAGCTTAATGCCTGAAATTTTAGGTATTAGCTTATTGCCTAGGATTTAAGCTTAATGCCTGATTTCACTTATTGCCGCTAACATATATATATATATATGTATATAGTTTATGTGAAAAACAACCATCTTGGATTTGAAGAAATATTGAATTACAATATGGACCATGCTCATACTCCAGATAACGTCAATATGTCGTTATCACTGCGTCGTACACAATGGAACTTCGTCCTATTATATTTTGTTGTTGAATTAAGAAATATGAATAAATTCATTCTTGGTATTTGCTTTTGTTGTCTGTAAAAATGGTTGCCAAGCAACAAATAATACAGTTATACTTAAATCTTCGATACTATACTGTGATGTTTTACAAAACTCTTACAATATTGTTGAAGGGATTACTCACAGATTATAAAGTCGTTTCTGTAAGGATACAATTAAATAAAAAGAACACACACACACAAACAAAACACAAAACAGGTATATTATTTTATACAACAAACAAACATACGAGCTATCGTATCTATCTTTTTAGTGATAGTCAAATATTATTTATTTGTTGTGCCTAAAAATGGATCGATCGTAATCGTATGTTAGTTGAATTTACATCTACCTAATAAGTGATTAACGATGTTTTTTAAAACAATACAATTAAGTCTGTGACTAATCTCTATTTGTACTAGATGTAAAGATAGGGTCACTCACGTGTCAACCATAATGGGCTTTCTTCATACCTCCCACACGACGAACACATCAGTAAAGGGGTCAGAGGTGTGCATTTACTCAAGATTGTAATAACGAATCAGTGTCCCTTTTTTCCAAAGAAAAATAAATATTCTTGATATTGAATATTCTCACAACAGCATACAAAAAAAAGTGATAGTTGTACCCTCAATGAAGAAAGTATATTTTGTTGAGGGGAATAGTGCAGTACAAAATAATATTAACATTTTTAATATGAATACACATTGTTACATGTATCTTTCTTTTGATTTATACATTTGTATAATTAGGTACAAGGGCATTATAATCATACCTAGAAGAGTCTCCTTTTTTCTTTTTCTCACATATTAAAGTTGTATTTCCCGGTCAAGTTATTAAATATAGATTCTCCTTCAGTTGCCCTTAGGTTACGATATTTCTCCACTCAAAGAGAGTTAAATTAAAAATAAAAACTCTCGAGAGTGGAGAAATATCGTAACCCACATGGGCAACTGAAGGAGAATTTGTTTCTCCCATTATTTAACACGAACTTTATTTCAAAAGCCGTCAAACGAGTCAAACGAGTCAAATGCGGGGAAAGGCACGAGACATTTTAATCCTCTAGAGGATTACAGATTTTTCCACTTGTTCAGTGGAGGGTTAGAATGACATCATAATGGGAGAATTAGTTTTCTGTACTTGTCAATAATATTTACGTCAATCTTTTTTTCAAAATTTCAACAATATTTATGTCTTCTTTTTTCAATATTTCAACAATATTTATACCTTCTTTTTTCTAATCAAGCTTAAAATATAAGTTTAAAGATAACTATTGTTTTTGTACATTACATACATGTGTAGTATATTTTGAAGATTAATTAGTATTTATTTATGTACATTACATACATGTGTAGTATATTTTGAAGATTAATTAGTATTTATTTATGCCAGTGCACACCTTTACACGTGAGCAAACATTATACATACAACATGTACATACACAATAATTGTCACGATGTTTCTTTATTGTCACGTGATTTATAACAACACAATTATTGCCAGACACACTGGTCCTCTACAACCGGACATCACAAAGCAAATATACCCCTTCTTTGAAGGACAATGGTAATGTTATAAAAATATAATTATATATCAGATTAAACAGGCGATTCAAGAACCCATTTTCGTCATCAGAACGAGAGAGTGAGGGGGTAATTGTTGTTCATCTTCGCTAAGCCAGTATAACTAGAGTGAGGGGTAATTGTTGTTTAATTTCGCTAAGCCATTATAACTAGAGTGAGGGGTAATTGTTGTTTAACTTCGCTAAGCCAGTATAACTAGAGTGAGGGGTAATTGTTGTTTAACTTCGCTAAGCCAGTATAACTAGAGTGAGGGGTAATTGTTGTTTAACTTCGCTAAGCCAGTATAACTAGAGTGAGGGGGTAATTGTTGTTTAACTTCGCTAAGCCAGTATAACTAGAGTGAGAGGGGGTAATTGTTGTTTAACTTCGCTAAGCCAGTATAACTAGAGCGAGGGGATAATTGATGTTTAACTTCGCTAAGCCAGTATAACTAGAGTAAGGGGTAATTGTTGTTTAACTTCGCTAAGCCAGTATAACTAGAGTAAGGGGTAATTGTTGTTTAACTTCACTAAGCCAGTATAACTAGAGCGAGGGGGAAATTGTTGTTTAACTTCGCTAAGCCAGTATAACTAGAGTGAGAGGGGGTAATTGTTGTTTAACTTCGCTAAGCCAGTATAACTAGAGCGAGGGGATAATTGATGTTTAACTTCGCTAAGCCAGTATAACTAGAGAGAGTGAGGTGATAATTGTTGTTTAACTTCGCTAGGCCAGTATAACTAGAGTGAGAGGGTAATTGTTGTTTAACTTCGCTAAGCCAGTATAACTAGAGTGAGAGGGGGTAATTGTTGTTTAACTTCGCTAAGCCAGAATAACTAGAGAGAGTGAGGGGGTAATTGTTGTTTAACTTCGCTAAGCCAGAATAACTAGAGAGAGTGAGGTAATTGTTGTTTAACTTCGCTAAGCCAGTATAACTAGAGAGAGTGAGGGGGTAATTGTTGTTTAACTTCGCTAAGCCAGTATAACTAGAGTGAGAGGGGGTAATTGTTGTTTAACTTCGCTAAGCCAGTATAACTAGAGAGAGTGAGGGTGTAATTGTTGTTTAACTTCGC
>MJUT01019111.1:192310-206110 GCA_002080005.1 Gigantidas platifrons | reverse complement strand
TACACCAACGATGAACCCACGATCTACCGCAAGTGAAGCGAGCACCCTAACCATTACACCAACGATGAACCCACGATCTACCGCAAGTGAAGCGAGCACGCTAACCATTACACCAACGATGAACCCACGATCTACCGCAAGTGAAGCGAGCACCCTAACCATTACACCAACGATGAACCCACGATCTACCGCAAGTGAAGGGAGCACCCTAACCATTACACCAACGATGAACCCACGATCTACCGCAAGTGAAGCGAGCACCCTAACCATTACACCAACGATGAACCCACGATCTACCGCAAGTGAAGCGGGCACCCTAACCATTACACCAACGATGGACCCACGATCTACCGCAAGTGAAGCGAGCACGCTAACCAATACACCAACGATGAACCCATGATCTACCGCAAGTGAAGCGAGCACCCTAACCATTACACCAACGATGAACCCACGATCTACCGCAAGTGAAGCGAGCACGCTAACCAATACACCAACGATGAACCCACGATCTACCGCAAGTGAAACGAGCACCCTAACCATTACACCAACGATGAACCCACGATCTACCGCAAGTGAAGCGAGCACCCTAACCAATACACCAACGATGAACCCACGATCTACCGCAAGTGAAGCGAGCACGCTAACCAATACACCAACGACGAACCCCACGATCTACCGCAAGTGAAGCGAGCACGCTAACCATTTCACCAACGATGCGGTTAACTTACAAATGAAAAGTATAAATACATGTAGTTGAATAATCATAGATCAGCAGTAACTGTTGTGGGATTGAAATAAGTCACGGCCGATCATTTCAGAGAAAACAAAACTGTGGTATGGGTTAAACTCGTTTAGCCACATACGTTGTCTCCGGTGAAAATGGCACTTGTATTGTTGAAGTTAACAAGCAAGTCACTTTTCATGTAGGGTGGCTTTTTAACATAATATCGAAACATAATAATTTATATTAATAATCATGACTGAATGAAATATATTATATCTGGTACATATTCCTAACAGACAAGATATTCTTCCCAAAACCTATTGTCCCAATGACAACATACTAGAAATTATTGAAATTCAAGGAGGTTTATCCTTCAATCAAAAGTTGCAAGAAAAGTTTGAAGTTGTCAGAGGACTAATCATAATTACTTAGAGCTTGATTTTAAATGATCTAATTTGTGGAGAGATTAAAAATAGAAATGTGCTTCTGGTGTTAATTGTTTTTATGGAATCAAATTTATTACTTAATACCTGTTTTATAGTTCCACAAGATGCATACTCTTTATCAAAAATGAGATAATCCCCTGAGCTGTATCCGGTACAACTGTGAACACCAAGATAAACATCATAATCCTTGAAATCTGGATACCTCAACTGTAAAGTGGAGATATGCAGCCGAATATCCCACATGTTTTCCTTACAATTCACAGTTATATAACTCCTAAAAGTCATCTCTGAAAATAGTGTCATACAGTTATAAAAAAAAATACATGAAGTATAAAAATATTTTAAGAAGTTAAATTGTTTATTCAGTAGGCAATACACTTATTATGGTAAATGTACTAGTAATACAGAATAATAATGAATATTTGTTGCGTTGAATCAATGCAACATTGGCTTGCGATTTTCTATGTACGAAAATGATCCTCAGAAACATATTCGATTGTGCATTTTCACTAAATTTTGTCAAACAGCGAATTCGGAATCTCTCTTGTTTTATTAAGGTACTCGGATTTTCCCTCAACAAGAGAAAGTTTATGAGTTATGGTTATTGTGATTAACGCCACTTTCAAAAATATTTCAGCATATCGTGGAGGTAAGTTTTTAATGGTGGAGGAAACCTGAGTACCTGGAGAAACCCGCCGAAATGTTGCAAGTCACTGACAAATTTGATCACATAATGTTGTATCAACTACACCTCGACAGTAGTGGGATTCGAACTCAGTGGTGATAGGCACTGATTGCATATGTAGTTGTAAATCCAATTGCCATACTATCACGGCCACGACGGATTCAACAATAGAACAGAAAACTGAATTATTAGTGCAACAGGTGTAGAGCCTTCCTAATCTAATTTATTCATGGTATCTTTCTTGTCATTTTTACAGAAGTAGTGAGTTTACTCTACCAATTAAATTTCGCAGGTAAATATTCGGTTTCGACTGACTTTGGCAAAGTAGTGGTCGGTAAACCAAGACTGATTTTGCAATGTGGGGGTCGGTAAACGACAACTTCGACTGACTATGACAATATGGCGGCCGATAAACCACGACATCGACTGAGATGGCAATATGGTAGTCAATAAACTACAACTTCGATTGATTTGGCAATGTGGCGATCGATAAAGCACGACATCGACTGAATTGGCAATAGGGCGGTCAATGAACAACGTCCATTGATATGGCATTTTGTCTGTGGTGGTCGACAAGTCATTTTGCATATTACAAAACTTACTTGGTGATGTTAATAATGCAAATATTGTTGACTGCTTTGTAGCTTGTGTAGTTGTTACCTGAATCGGCATGGCTGTACTTGTTGGCTCATGTGTAGTTGTTGGTGTTCTAGTCTGTGGTGATGATGTCGTAGTTGTTGTTGTAGGTGTAGTGGTTGGTGTAGTAGTCAGAGTTGTCGTTCGTGTAGTCGTCGGTGTAATGGTTAGTGTAGTAGTTGGTGTAGTAGTTGGAGTTGTCGTTGGTGTAGAAGTTGGTGTTGTTGTCGGTGTAGTGGTTAGCGTAGTTGTCGGTTTGGTAGTCGGAGTTGTAGGTGTAGCTGTCGGTGTTGTGGTGGATGTAGTTGTCGGTCTAGTTGTTTGTGTAGTGGTTGGTGTATTTGTCGGTGTGGTAGTTGGCGTAGTTGTCGGTGTAGTTGTTGGTGCAGTACTTGGTGTAGTAGTTGGTGTTGTTGTCGGTGTAGTTGTTGGTGCAGTACTTGGTGTAGTTGTTGGTGTAGTTGTCGGTGTAGTAGTTGGTGTAGTAGTTGGTGTAGTATTTGGTGTAGTAGTAGGTGTCGTTGTTGGTGTAGTAGTTGGTGTAGTGGTTGGTGTAGTCGTCGGTGTTGTGATGGGTGTATTCTTCGGAGTTGTCGTTGGTGTAGTAGTTGGTGTTGTCGGTGTAGTTGTTGGTGTAGTTGTTGGTGTAGTTGTCGGTGTAGTTGCTGGTGTAGTTGTTGGTGTAGTTGTCGGTGTAGTTGCTGGTGTAGTTGTTGGTGTAGTTGTCGGTGTAGTAGTTGGTGTAGTTGTTGGTATAGTTGTCGGTGTAGTTGTCGGTGTAGTAGTTGGCGTTGTTGTTGGTATAGTTGTCGGTGTAGTTGTTGGTGTAGTGGTTGGCGTAGTTGTCAGTGTAGTAGTTGGTGTAGTTGTCGGTGTAGTGGTTGACGTAGTTGTTGGTGTAGTTGTTGGTGTAGTTGTTGGTGTAGTGGTTGGCGTAGTTGTTGGTGTAGTTGTTGGTGTAGTTGTTGGTGTAGTTTTCGGTGTAGTAGTTGGTGTAGTTCTCGGTGTAGTTGTTGGTGTAGTGGTTGGCGTAGTTGTTGGTGTAGTTGTCGGTGTAGTAGTTGGTGTAGTTGTTGGTGTAGTAGTTGGAGTAGTTGTTGGTGTAGTTGTCGGTGTTGTGGTGGGTGTAGTCGTCGCAGTTGTCGTTGGTGTAGTTGTGGGTGTAGTCGTCGGAGTTGTCGTTGGTGTAGTTGTTGGTGTAGTCGTCGGTGTTGTCGTTGGTGTAGTAGTTGGTGTTGTTGGTGACGTCGTTACTGTAGCCTTGAACAGTTTTATGTCATCGATTCCCACAAATCCTCTGTATCCACGAAATATAATCTATCAATAAAAACAAAATAGCTACTGTTAGCAATGTTTTCTCAAATTAATAACCAAGTCACTTTTCATGTATATAGGGTNGCTTTTTAACATAATATCGAAACATAATAATTTATATTAACAATCATGACTGAATGAAATATATTATATCTGGTACATATTCCTAACAGATAAGATATTCTTCCCAAAACCTATTGTCCCAATGACAACATTCTAGAAATTATTGAGGCCAACAACAAAACAACTACAAATCTAATACTGATCTAGAAATTCAAGGAGGTTTTTCCTTCAATCAAAAATTGCAAGAAAAGTTTGAAGTTGTCAGAGGACTAATCATAATTACTTAGAGCTTGATTTTAAATGATCTAATTTGTGGAGAGATTAAAAATAGAAATGTGCTTCTGGTGTTAATTGTTTTTATGGAATCAAATTTATTACTTAATACCTGTTTTATAGTTCCACAAGATGCATACTCTTTATCAAAAATGAGATAATCCCCTGAGCTGTATCCGGTACAACTGTGAACACCAAGATAAACATCGTAATCTTTGAAATCTGGATACCTCAACTGTAAAGTGGAGATATGCAGCCGAATATCCCACATGTTTTCCTTACAATTCACAGTTATATAACTCCTAAAAGTCATCTCTGAAAATATTGTCATACAGTTATAAAAATACATGAAGTATAAAAATATTTAAAAAAAAGTTAAATTGTTTATTCAGTAGGCAATACACTTATTATGGTACATGTACTAGTAATACAGATTTGTTGCGTTGAATCAATGCAACATTGGCTTGCGATTTTCTATCTCCGGAAATTATCATCAGAAACAAATTTGATTGTTCATTTTCACTAAACTTTGTCAAATAGCGGAGAAATCCGCCGAAATGTCGCAAGTCACTGACAAATTGTATCACATGATGTTGTATCAACTACACTTCGACAGTAGTGGGATTCGAACTCAGTGGTGATAGGCACTGATTGCATATGTAGTTGTAAATCCAATTGCCATACTATCACAGCCACGACGGATTCAACAATAGAACAGAAAACTGAATTATTAGTGTACCAGGTGTAGGGCCTTCCTAATCTAATTTATTCATGGTATCTTTCTTGTCGTTTTTACAGAAGTAGTGAGTTTACTCTACCAATTAAATTTCGCAGATAAATATTCGGCTTCGACTGACTTTGGCAAAGTAGTGGTCGGTAAACCAAGACTGATGTTGCAATGTGGGGGTCGGTAAACGACAACTTCGACTGACTATGACAATATGGCGGCCGATAAACCACGACATCGACTGAGATGGCAATATGGTAGTCAATAAACTACAACTTCGATTGATTTGGCAATGTGGCGATCGATAAAGCACGACATCGACTGAATTGGCAATAGGGCGGTCAATGAACAACGTCCATTGATATGGCATTTTGTCTGTGGTGGTCGATAAGTCATTTTGCATATTACAAAACTTACTTGGTGATGTTAATAATGCAAATATTGTTGACTGCTTTGTAGCTTGTGTAGTTGTTATCTGAATCGGCATGGCTGTAGTTGTTGGTGTTCTAGTCTGTGGTGATGATGTCGTAGTTGTTGTTGTAGGTGTAGTGGTTGGTGTAGTAGTCAGAGTTGTTGTTGGTGTAGTCGTCGGTGTAGTGGTTGTTGTAGTAGTCGGTGTTGTAGTTGGTGTAGTAGTTGGAGTTGGTGTAGAAGTTGGAGTTGTCGTTGGTGTAGAAGTTGGTGTTGTTGTCGGTGTAGTGGTTAGCGTAGTTGTCGGTTTGGTAGTCGGAGTTGTTGGTGTAGCTGTCGATGTTGTGGTGGACGTAGTTGTCGGTGTAGTAGTTGGTGTAGTAGTTGGTGTAGATGTTGGTGTAGTAGTTGGTGTAGTTGTTGGTGTAGTTGTCGGTGTAGTAGTTGGTGTAGTTGTTGGTGTAGTAGTTGGTGTTGTTGTTGGTGTAGTAGTTGGTATAGTTGTCGGCGTAGTAGTTGGTGTAGTTGTTGGTGTAGTAGTTGGTGTAGTTGTTGGTGTAGTTGTTGGTGTAGTTGTTGGTGTAGTAGTTGGTGTAGTTGTTGGTGTAGTAGTTGGTGTAGTTGTCGGCGTAGTAGTTGGTGTAGTTGTCGGCGTAGTAGTTGGTGTTGTTGTCGGTGTAGTTGTTGGTGTAGTCGTCGGTGTAGTTGTTGGTGTAGTAGTTGGGGTAGTAGTTGGTGTAGTGGTTGGTGTAGTCGTCGGTGTTGTGGTGGGTGTAGTCGTCGGAGTTGTCGTTGGTGTTGTCGTCGGTGTAGTAGTTGGTGTAGTTGTTGGTGTAGTAGTTGGTGTAGTTGTCGGTGTAGTTGCTGGTGTAGTTGTCGGTGTAGTAGTTGGTGGAGTTGATGTTGTTGTTGCCGTCGTTACTATAGCTTTGGTCAGTTTTATATCATCGATTCCCACAAATCCTCTATATCCACGAAATACTATCTACAGATCAAAAGATATATCATGAAATGTCTTCAACATTAATAAAAACAGATCTACATCAGCTACCAATAATATTTTGTGATATTTATAAAATAAGGCATTCTCATTTGCATATATTGAAAGCAAAAATGTTACTGTTCACAATAAGGCCTCATATAGTCCTTTTTGGTAGTAGTTTGTAGATTTAACTTTCAAATTCTCTTTCATTGCGATCGAGCGACTACGTACTTTGAAGAGGGGAGAGTGGGGATATTTCAGAAAGCCATTAGTTATCATTGAAACTTCGGGATAAATACTAAAGTTAGTACATTATATCAAAATATCAGCTAATTTTACAGACTTCTAGTTTATCATCATTCACAATCACTATTAGTTATCGTTGTTTTCTAGATAAATTGACTTTAGATCATTATCCAATTGTGCCCTATCCTGCAAATTACTATACTCAGCACAATCTCTAGAATAACTTATTATTGGTGAAGTGTAAACTCTATACGCTGGTGATGCTGGAATATTGCTACTGACGAAAAGGAAGTTGACTGTTGTAAATGTGACGTCATCACGTTTGTCGTTGAGTTTTATTTTTAATCTTCCTCCATTGTCAATTTCAATGTGAATGTCAAGGTAACAAGAAGACATTTGGGTGTCAGTTGTATCCTTTACTTCAAAATCATTTAGATAGATGAGATAATTATCAAATCGAGAATTGTTCATGCAATGACAGAACACCATCTATAATCACGGACACTGGAATTAAAGGTCTGGACTATTTTTCTATCTTTATTCTGGAGAAGCCCTTGAATGAAGTCTGCCTAATAAACGTGTAGAAGCATATCGGCGAATAGAAACACCACTCCGTGGGTAGACATATCGTTCCACTCGGACACACAATACTGATTTAGAGTTAACCAGTCTTTGCTGCGTGTTTTGCAGAGAAGAACAAATATTAATAGTCGTTGCTCTTACCCGAGTAGATCAAGCTAACTGGTACATCATTCGCTGCGGTTATATATTATAAATAACTAACTTTCATTTTGTAATAAATAATTTGTAAATATTTTGGTATTTCCCAGTCAGGGATGTATATTGATATGCGAATATCAGGTTAACAGGTCAATGGTATAGAGTACAATTATCAAAATGCTCTTAATTCCTGAATAAAACACACACATTGCAAGAAAAGTTTGAAGATACCAAAGTGGAACATATATAATCAGAAGCAGCAAATCAGTAGGACAGCCAATGAACCTATACGATTGCTTACTGTCTGTAAATAATTCCATGTACCTGTTATAATTTTACAAATTAACTTTACCTTAAATGATTCTGTTTGTTTAGCGATATTTATTGTAACCTGCGTCCATTTGCCAACAACTTTATCAGATCTAACACTTGTCCATATTCTTCCCGAATGAAATCTTCCAGTTTGTAAATAAACTTCAAATTTATAACTGCCACCAGGAAGGAAGTACCAGAATTGTAGAGTTAATGGGTAACTGACTAGGATCTGTGGACTTGTAAAATCTCCATAAGATCCAAACCCAGCAGACCGTAACGAAGCATAATGCCCTGAAAATAAAATAATATTTTTATATTAATAAGACAGTATCGTACTGGCCAGTAGACCACAACTCGTGAACATTGTCTATTTATTAAATTGTAACACAAGGTATCATCTATTTCAGATGAATATGAATGAATGCCATCGGAAATACTACTTTTTATTATAAAAGAAGTACCAAGAAAATTTATTTATCATTTAGATAATTTTATATATTTGATTAAGAAAATGCTTGGATACATATATGCTTGTTTTACATGAGCATGCGAATATAAGTTCTAAGCTCCCTAGTGACCGTCTATCGTTATTTGCACGGTCAGTAAATTGTTGAAGGGTGAGCGTTTTGGCTCGAACCCTTCAACTATTTACTTACCGTCCAAATAATCATAGTCAGTCACGGGAGCATAGAACATTTTTGTACGATGTTACTGATCTATAACTTGAAACAGTAACTAAGTGGTTTCCACGAACTATGTCTGACGGACTTTCGTGGAAGTTCTAAGGCTAAAGACGTAATGGTCACTAGTCAAAATTAAGCACCGCCCACTGACCTTCTGTAATTTTCCGTCTGCATCGTTTCGTAACTTCACGTTTATCTATCGTCTTCATTGTTATTTTTATGAATGGAATGGTCACTAGACAAAATTAAGCACCGCCCACTGACCTTCTGTAATATTCCGTCCGCATCGTTTCGTAACTGCACGCTTATCTATCGTCTGCATGTTATTTTTATGAATGGAATTTTAAAGCTAATTAATCTTATTGTCTAGATTTCCATATATGGCTGTGCCTTCTTAGTTCTATCGTTGTTTTTAGGAATTATTTTATCCAATCATAGGTCGTCAAATAAATACAACATCGTACAAAGTATGTATTTATTCACAATAGGTACGTATCGCCACTAAAGTAGTAAAGATGTGAGTTCGAATCCCACTCATGGTGAGGTGTATTCGAATACTTGATACAACTTCATTGATAAAGTTTGTCAGTGACTTGCGAAATGTATGTGTTTTCTCCAGAGGTGTATTCCAGTTTGCCCCAACCAATAAAACTGCTTGTAACATGCAATGGTCGTGACACTCATTCACAATCACATTCATTAGACATGACTGTTGGTGGGGATCACAATGTTATGTCACAGTGTGCCTGTGTTATTTGAAGAAATATGTGCAAAAATTATCATTGTAGCAGGAAATTAATAAATACATTGTATAAGCGACCAAATTCATATCTACATTGTACAATAAATACAAACATTCTTCGAAGAAAACAGTCACATTGATGAAGTGGTTGGCTGTACGGCCATAGCATATTACATTTGAACATACTGATAGACTGTAGCATCTGCTATCACATCCATTTTTTTTAAAAGGGATTCGTATTCAAAGAAGAGTTTGAAGATACTAAAGGGGTAATCAGAATCCGTATATCAAAGGACAGACAACACAATGGCCAAAAGATAAAATGCAAAAGGACAAGGAATGATCTACTAAACATACACATAAAACTAAAGATCGTGTAACACGAACCCTACTATCTAACAATAATGTAAATATTTTGTCGACCATTGTGTGTCTGTTTTGTCCTTTCACGTTAGTCGCTGTTGTCTAGCCTTCGAATTACAACTTCTGATTACCCAATTGGTATCTTCAAAATGTTCAAATGTGCATAGCATTGATCTTAAATTCCCTGTTGGCATTCAGATGTTCTCGTGGTAGACGAGACATAGTCATCACACTGTATGTCGTCACAGAAACATTTAATTTCATGAATACTTTATGGTACATTTTGGAAATAGTCATTTTTTTTTCTCGTTTCTGCTGTAACAAGACATTTTGTGTATGCAAATTTTATCTATAATGTTAGACCTAACGTCAATTAAGGATTTTCAAAGCTACTTCAGGCTCAAAAGAACCTATATGTACAATTGGAAAATATATTTTTTCTTTCATAGAAATTATATTTTTTTTATTTCAATGTTCAGGAATGTGTGGATCGCTGTTCCTGCTAGTTCATAGTTAGAGAATTTTCACACAGCAGTCATACCATGAAACATAATCATTGTTGGGCAAATACCTTGAATACTTACGCAGTGAAGTAAGATAAACTATTGTTTAAAACAAGTATGCCATTTCGTAGTTTAAATCAATTAGGAAGGCAGATATTATTTATAGGAAGGTATTACTCTATTTTTTTCAACTGGTTGGGAGTGACTTAACACGGATTGACTGATTACAGGAAAGTCCATGTATTTAGGAGGGTCAGGTTATCTGATCAATTTCATTTATACAGCTATATTCAATCGTGCGTTCTATTCCTTTTGTATGAATTGATTTCGGTGACACTACTGAATACAGTTCAATAATGTCAATAACGGGAACTGCCCTGTACATACACAAAATAAAATCGAATGCTCTCATGTAAATTTAGGGTCAACTCCGCCCGACCAGTTAAATAAAATAGGGTAATAAATGTTATACCTCTGCCTGTTAATGAGTGGTCGCCAGGTATTTTGAATCGCCCATATCCAGTTGACCCTGATTTCCTCTCCCAGTAGATTCCAGCCTTTGACCCGGTGTAGTGACACATATCTTTGTTGAAATCACAGGATCCAGGTAACAAACGAACGACGTAGGAAGTTGTTGAAATATATTTGATTATTGTTGTTTTTGTTGTGGCAGTTGGCTTGTAAGTTGTTGTTTTTGTTGTGGTAGTTGGCTTGTACGTTGTTGTTTTTGTTGTGGTAGTTGGCTTGGTCGTTGTTGTTGTTGTTATGGTAGTTGGCTTGGTCGTTGTTATTGTTGATGGTACGGTAGTTGTCGTAGACATTGTTGTCGTGGATGGCGTACTTGTGATAGTAGTGGTTTCTGGAACTTAATATAATTAAACATGTACATTGTATATGAGAAATTAGGACTCATTGTCAATAGGTTAAGTTTTATTTGTAAAAATTATTAATTCTCTCGCCGATATTCAAATTAAGTTCTGTCATGTGTACCTTTCTGTTTAAATTTGACTCTCTCTGATTGGTTCATTCATAATTAGTACTCACCTGTAAATTTCCCGCATGCGATTATCATTCGGTTTAAAATATTTGGTTGAGACAACACGGTTTAATTTATGTTGGAATATTGTTGGAATGTTGGTAACTGCGGTTAGATTGGTAGTTATTATACTGAGGGTGTTACAGCTTGGTGTTGAAGAAGGGGACTTTCGTATAAATTCTCCCAACGTATCAATAAGCCATGTATCTGGTCTGGTGATGCCATACGAAACACGAAAATGTCAACGCATTAATTATAAACTGTCAAACGAATTTGGACATCGCAGTGTGGGTTTAGATGAGCATATGAACAACGAAGTTAACTCAGAAACAGCGGTAATTTCACCCGTGAAGAACTCGCCAATATCTACGACGAAATATTTGCATACAGAGGGAGCAATGGACGACATAAAGAAGGAAGAAAAGGAGTATGTCGGATCCGTACTCGAATTCGAGGATAAAAGTGAGGAAGAGGATCTGGAAGCAACTCTAGCAGAGCTACGAAAAGAAAAATAATTCATTATGAAAAGAAACAGAAGAAAACAATTATTGGAACAGATAAAGAAGGAAAAGTCGGAGTTAGAGAAGTTAAAACAGACAGACGGCGTATCTAGTAGCGGTAAGAAAAAGAAAAAAATGGTCGATGAAAAAGAAGAGCAGACAAAGTCCGGCAGTTCAGTCTCAGGTAAACAGACATCATACAAGACAGAAATTAATATGAACGATTTAAGATGCAATAAGAAATTATTGAAATATGTTAACAAACAATTAAAATCTTTACATCTGGTGTCCGATTCATCATCTGCTAGTGACAATAGTTCAGATGATTCGGACAATGACAGTACAACTAGTTGTGGGGCTATGATCAAGAAAATGAAAAAGAAACTTAAAAAATGTAAAGTTAGTTCTTCAGACACAAGTAGTTCTGATACTAATAGTTCACATTACACATACAATAAAAGAAAGGGTAAACATGTATCAAATAGTTCAGAGTCTGATAACAGTTCAGATTATGAATGTAAGAAAAGACACAACAAATATAAGAAAAAATCAGGTTTAACTGTAACATCAAAACAAAGAACCAAACATCCCCAGGATTGCCCCCAATCAAAATTGCAACTGGAATACGCAAACAAGAAAATTGAATTTGAAGATTTAAAATATAATCAGTTTGTCGCAGGCGAAATGGAAATAATTATTGCTTGTAAAAATGATAGAGAAAAAACAGGTAGATTAAGATCGTGAAAGAAGATTTCTTATTATTATGAACTATATGATTGGAAAGCATTGTTACAATTTTATGCTGCATGGATCCGCAGAATTGAATCTGGGCAGAATAAATGGTCAGATGATTCTGTAGATATAGATACACCATTGTTGGCTAGTTCTGTTAGACCAAAACAGAACAAGTTAAACAGAGGTGCTAGTAATATGACAAAATCTCCTGTTGTATGGTTTTGTTCCGATTTTCAGAAAAAGAGATGTTCTTTTTCCGGATCTCATGACAAGGTTGTCAAGGGTGTGACTAGGCATGTGAAACATATTTGTGCAAGTTGTTTGTTGAAAGACAACAAACAGCTGCCTCATGCAGAATCAGGCCCTTCATGTCCTCATCATGAATTATGACTATATGGTAATGTGCAAATAAATACAAACTGTTCAGATCATGATTGTAATATTTGTGCAGATTCTAGTAGTTTGCAAAGTATTTTTGGTTTTCACGATATTGACAAGTTAATACAAATGCATGACAGAGTAGCAGAGTCCAAAATTCCAAATGCATTCGGATACAAAATTCCAATTTATTCTAAACTTAATGTAACCTTTTTTCAAAAAATGTTATCAAATTATCACGATTCAGAAGTGGTTCAATTTTTGGAGTTTTGGGTTTCCTATAAATTGTCAAGGTAATTGTTCAGGCCTATCTAGTGAAAGAAATCACACAGGGGCAAACAATTTCCCAGACAAAATGGAAAAATATTTAAAAAAGGAATGCACATATGGGGCTATAATAGGACCATTTTTCAAGAATCCATTCAAAACTGTTATGGTTATTAGACCACTTAATTCTGTGCTTAAGAAAGAAAGCGAAGATCGCAGGATAATTTTAGATTTAAGTTTTGGTGAATTTGAAGAGTCTGTTAACGGTCATATTGATAAGGATTATTATTTAGGAAATCCTATCAAGGTTTCTTACCCTTCGGTTGACTCTTTGGTGGAGCTGATCAGGGTGAAAGGTCAAGGTTGTCATTGTTTTAAGCGCGATCTAAAACGGGCTTACAGACAAATTCCATGCTGTCCAGGTGACTGGCATTTGGTTGGGTTTTGTTGGAAAAATCACATATTTTTTATAGAGTTCTTTTTATGGGTTTACGGTCCGCCGCATATATCTGTCAACGGGTGACAAATACGGTTAGTTATATTTGTGATTTCCATTATGGTTTGCAGGTTATTAACTATCTTGATGACTTTGCGGGTTGTAATACTCCAGATAAAGCGTCTAAAGAATATGACACTTTAGGTCAGGTTTTGAAGAAGTGTGGTCTGGAAGAGTCGGTGGACATCTATGTTTTTTTTAGGTATATTAGTTGATACAGTGAGCTGTACTCTTTCTATTACTAAGGAAAGGCTGGATGAAATTTCATCCTTAGTTGAAGATTGGTTATTAAGAAGCAAGTGTACTTTGAAGGAGTTGCAGTCCTTGCTTGGAAAGTTACATTTTGTTAGTACGTGTGTACGACTGTGTGTGTCCAGGTTATTGACTTGGTTAAAAACTTTTGGTGGTCAAAATGTTTCCAAGAAGATTCCAAAATATGTTAAATTGCACTTAGTATGGTGGAGTAAGTTTTTGATTATTTATAATGGCGTGTCCATGATGTTTCTACAAGATTTTTCCCACACCAGATTGTATTCTATCTTGTGATTCTACTTT
>MJUT01019111.1:130032-151330 GCA_002080005.1 Gigantidas platifrons | reverse complement strand
GGGAGGGTCGAAGTATCCTCCCTCTAACAGATAAATAATCCGTCCCTTATTATAAACATTGATAAATTATTGGATGACAAATTTCCCCCATCCTATGCCTAAAAACACTTTGATTTGAAATATGATGTAAACGATACATTCGTGGTCCTGTACAATATGTAGGATATGGGTGGAACATTTATTATTGACATCATAGTATCCTATCGGGAAAATAGTTTTAAAATAATATTTCTCTGAAATGTTTTTTGTACCGTTCTTTACAAATTGAAAGTTTTTTTTCCTGCACGGAAATTCAAAGTGCTCTGCAATAACTGCTTTATTTGAAATTTCAGACCAGAAAGTACGGTCCAGACTATGTCTTGTTAAATTTCCCTTTGTTTTTTTTTTAAGATTGAAGAACTATGCCAACCCTAAGAACTCCCTCGCATCCGCCATCGGCTTCATAAAATAAAAACGCTATGTGTAGTCACAGGAACTCGGGTTACGTGTTTACACCTTTTATTTATTTTTCTTAAATGTTGATATTCACCACGTACAACCCCTCTCGAGCGGTAGCGGTGCGGAGGTGCTTCCGGTTTCATCCGGTGGAGGTTTTGAAGCGGAGAATTCTATCAATTTTCTAGGTCAGTCGATATTATTTCATAACTTATAAAGTTTTACATTATGAAACATTTCAGACGGAACTCTTAAATCATTTTGGCAACTGATAAACGATTTCTCTTCAGAAAATAAGTCCTAGTTTTTCCAAACACTTCGGTGTAAAGTCGGATGACCACGTCAGTTTTGCGTGTCAGGTCACACAAGTTTAAGTTTTGAAAATGCGTCGGAATTTATTGTGTGAAAAGGGGGTCCTGTTTGAGGGTATTCGATATTATTCTTCGGCAAAATTGCATTAAATGACCAGTAGTATCGTAAATCGACGCGATTTAGCCAAAAGCAATGGAGGTCATTTGGTGGCGGTTGTGGAGGTTTTATCGGTGGTGGTGCAAATTTCATTTGCAATCCTTTTATCTCGTAATTACCGACAAAATACAATTAATACTTTATGTATGTTCAGAGTTATTTATATAATCCCAAGATATACCATATTGTAGGTAGTGATAGCAAATATAGTGGAAAAGAAGAGTTCCCTTTGGCTTCACAGACCAAAACGTCGAAATTTACCAAGACACAATTTTTTTTCTCAATTATGTAGAAAACTTCCGCCTGAAATTTAAATGATTTATATGAATTTTCGCAACAAAGTGGGAGGAAACATAAATGTACACCACTAAAAGGATCCACTCCTAAACGAAAAAGACTTTTGTCACTTGGAACCCCAAGTAGTACTGGACATAGTGGCAAACGCAGCTACTGTTCCTTTAAATTTCATTCCGTCCATCATTTATAACCTGAATTTAACATATATTTATGAATACATAAAATTAGACGTTCATATTTGTTCTTCATGGAATGTATCAGTGATTCTTTTTTGTTTGTTCTTGAACTGTCCACATATCTCCTTAATAAAAAAGATACTGAGGTATGATATTTGAACCGCGTGTATCTTGAAATTAAAAATATTATAATTCCTCTCCAACTTCAATTACCGGAGGCCGGAAAGTAGGGGCAAGTTGTAGGAGTGGATAAACTTTGTAAGCGTGTCGGTAAGTTGGGAGCACAAGCTTTAGAACAGGACCGGGAAGAGGGACACGCTTTTCAAAACTGACCAGCATAAACGGGGGCGCTTGGCATCAAATCATACCCTTATACATCTAGGTAAAGTAGACATGTTTTGTTTCCATGCTACAAATTCAGCTTCTAAGTGTTTGCTCCTACGCCCCTGTGTATATAAACCTGGTTTGTCTGTTATTGAACAGTTTTATTCAATGGCCTCTTGTAACACAATTATATGTGTATCTTGAGTGAATAAAGTATTGAATATTGAATCATTTGTTTTACTTTTTTTGTTTACAAATTGAATCTCGTATTATGTATGTTTTTGGAATAGAAGAGTTTAAAGAAACCAAAGGGGTAATAAGAATCCATAAATCGAAGGACAGACAACACAATGGCCAAAGGAAAAAGGTCAAATGTACAAACAACAATCTACAAAACACTACACAGAAAACGAGAAACACGAACTCCCCTAATTAAGCCTGGGATGAGCTCAAGTGCTCCGGAATAAAATATGTTTGCACCAAACACATTTTTTTTTATGTCAGCCTGTGACAAGTTAATTTCTGAGAAGTTGTAATTTGCTTTGTTTCATAGTTGGTTCTTATCTGTGTTGTGTGTGCGTGCGTGTGTGCGTGTGCGTGTGCGTGCGCGCGTGCGTGCGTGTGTGTGATTTACATTTATTTTCCTGTTTAAAGTCGTATTTTCAATAAATCATTACTTTCTGAAAATATTAAGTTTGAGTCGAATTATATAATAGAAAATAACTAATATATTACTTCGACAGTCGTCTTTCGCATGTGCAACTATTCGCAATGAGTTTAGTTCACCACGTACAACACCTCTCGAGCATGAAAAATCTGCAAGTACTTCAGTGTTTGTGTCGTCTCATTTATGTGAATTTGTTTCCATTCTGTGCTCTATTGTATTTTTGTACCCCTCTTTTTTGTCGTTTTCGTGTGTATTATCTCGTTTTTTTAATAATCCCTTTACCTTGTTCCTTCGGTATTCTGTTGACTAAATATGAACAATGACGTCAATACTTATGTCGATTTCTTTACACTTACGACTTCTTGTGAAGCTCCCCACTATTCCTCAATAACGCAGACTCATAGAAATTATCGTACTTATAAGCCCAAAGCTCGTCTGGTGAATTGAAAAAAAACACCAAATCTTTTTTTCATTTTTCAAAACCATTGACTTGGAATGTGCTATATCTTTTTTGTTAACCTTACTAGAGCGAGGTTGGTTTTGTTATTGCGTCATTTCGTATGATTAAATCAGTTAAAATATGGTATATTTTGGGAATATATAAATAACTCTGAACATACATAAATTATTAATTGTATTTTATAGGTAATTAGGAGATAAAAGGATTGCAAATGAAATTTGCACCACCACCGATAAGACCTCCACAACAGCCACCTAATGACCTCCATTGCTTTTGGCTAAATCGCGTCGATTTACGATACTACTGGTAATTTAATTCACTTTTGCCGAAGAAAAATATCGAATACCTTCAAACAGGACCCCCTTTTCACACAATAAATTCCGACGCATTTTCAAAACTTAAACTTGTGTAACACGAAAAACTGACGTGGTCATCCGACTTTACCACGAAGTGTTTAGAAAAACTAGGACTTATTTTCTGAAGAGAAATCGTTTATCAGTTGCCAAAATGATTTAAGAGTTCCGTCTGAAATGTTTCATAATGTAAAACTGAATAAGTTATCAAATAATATCGACTGACCTAGAAAGTTGATAGAATTCTTCGCTTCAAAACCGCCACCGGATGAAATCGGAAGCATCAGCACCGCCACCACTCGAGAGGGGTTGTACGTGGTGATATTGTTTAAAAAAAAAAAAAAAAAAGTGAAAAGCGATTGTAAATTAAAGTCCTTCCCATTGTAATCTCCTTGCTAACCTGATTATTCTCACCATGACTACAGCTGAAATAATACTCACTTTACTATAAACAATAACCTGTCGAACAAATACCAAAACCATAGACTGGAGGAGAAGACTAGTTAGCTTGTTATCATTTGAAAAATTCTCAAAATTATATTACTGTTATTTTACTGTTTTGTTATGTACAATGTATTCCTGTTTCTTCCCAACAATTAACAGCATCTGTGGTGTAATGATTAGCGTGCTCGCCTCGAGTGAGCTAGATTGTGGGTTCGAGCCTCGGTCGAGTCAAACCAGACTATAAAATTGGCACATGTTGCTTCTCCGCTAGGCATTCGACGTCAAGTAGCTAGGGCAAAGTCTGGTTGGCTGGGAATTAGGATAATGTGTCCGAGTGGAGCGATATGTCTACCCGCGGATTATTGTTTCAGTGAAACAGCGTATTGGTCTAGTACAAAGTGGGCATCATTATCATTTCAGCAAAATGTAACTTGTTCTCGTCATCATATAGCTGAAAAATACTCAATTGGCGTTAGATAATTATAAATCAATTACTCACTCGCTCTGACAATAAACATGACGACCATCATATAGCTGAATTGTGGTTGATTTTGTCATTAATCCCCCATAGCCTTATGTCACCTTATTCCTGTAGAAAGGGGCCATCGTGGTCGTGATCGTATGGTAGTTGGATTTATAACTACCTATGCAATCAGTGCATATCACCACTTTCGTTGTGAGATCGAATCCCACTCAGGCGAGGTGTATTCCATACGACAAAAAATGATTAAATCTGTCAGTGACTTGCGACAGGTCGATGGTTTACCAATAAAACTGGCCCGCACGATATAACTGAAGTTGTTGAAAGTGGCGTTAAACACCATAACTATACCCTTAACCCTAAAAATACAATGATATTCACGAGATGCCATAAAATATATTACTTGTTTTCAATCATGTTTTATTATGTACATCGACGAACAACTACTAGTATTCATTTGTCTTTGACCAATTACAGTTAATTCATTCAATCTGTTTAACGATGAATTCACTAGATGATAGAGTCCACTATATACATGTATAGCTATCTAAGGGTGCAAGTTTAAGGAGTAAAAACATGGAATATTTCATCATTTCATCAAATATCCCCATAAATGTAAAAAAAAAAACAGAGCTTATTTGACTGAAATACGGTAGTGCTATTATAGCATACAATTTTGTATTGTATTCGGTTTCCAAAGAATACATTTTAATTATGTTAATTCCACATGAACTAAAATCCAGTTAATCGGAAATGTATAATAATAACAAATTACTGAAATCAAATGGACTTAACAATAAATATTTTATATTTAAATGGTGTGGCATTAGTACTTGAAGAAATGTGCTTCAAACATATAAATTCAGCTCACGAATCGGGGAAGAATCGCCCATGGATTGCCACTGGTATATTGGTTGGCAACTTAGATTTACTAATGGTCTCCATCGTAGTGGCATTGATAATATAAAGATTAGTTTCGTCTAAAACACCGTCAAACACGTGGCTGATCAAAATACCATCATCCTCTCTAGTACCACCGGGCGTGGCAACAAAAAGGGTTTCCGAGGGATAATTATTGTCCAATGCCCATGATTTATCGCCACTTGGATCGCATACATCTTTCTTAACGATAGCGTATTTGTTGAAATTTATGTTGTCGATTTTCTGGGACGTTCCATAGACGTAACAGTATTTTGAATATCGGTATTTTTCATTGAAAATGGGGAAATCTATTCTTGATGAATATGGTACTTTTGGTGATGACTCGAAACCTTGTCCTTTCACAGTCCATGTCTCTATGTCAATCAGAAGTCGTATCATACCATAACCAAACTTAATACTGTTGCGTACTTTTGGATCGGATAAAATAGGCATTTCAAACATGGAAACGGTAGTTTTATTGGCAAAGGTACATATATCAACAATAATCGTGTTGTTTTCCTCGTATGCATTTATATGGTGGAAAAAGAAAAATGGGTCGTACTTCAATGTCGTTACATTTAACGACTTTAAATCTACAACGTAAATAATAACTGGTGATGTATTGTTCCATTCCATTGCACCCAGTACGTACCCTTGTGTAACTAGTTTGGTGGGGTTTACGGTGATCGGTGGTGCCACTATTACGACATGACGCTTGGTAACAGAAAACGAATGAATATAACGACTTTTGTCAATATCCCACGTTGTCACCTTCTCGCGCTTTGCAACTGTATTCATTCGGAACAATGACATTTGACTTTTATATTGTGGAAATTTACTAATACTTGTAAGAAAAGTAAGATAGTTATCTGTCTCATATTCCTTTACAGGATGCGCAGTTGATTCCGCTGCGACGTATATAAACTTATTTACATCGAGGTCCGGTAGTACGGGGCCTATGGTACCTAGATTCTGGTCAATTTGGTAAACCTTCCACATATCCGCCACCGTCATGTATTCGTACTTTTTCAATGCCTTGTTGTAAATTCTATAGACATTTACATTAACATTGTCCATACTGTGCATAAGCGACTCAATAATTTGCAATTCATTGAAAGGGGGGTCTAAAACGTCCATTTGCATATACGGAGCATAATCATTTATTGCAATTGATTTATTGTAATATTCCGAATATATAAATTTTGCCGAAAAGGACACGGATCCATTTCCGTGAAATTTGAACTTGTGTAGTTTTCCGAATGAATCAAATATATGAACAGCCTTTCGGGAGCCCATTTCAAATCTTCCCCCTCCACTTCGAATCTGAAACAAAAAATGACACTAGTTATAAAAATAAGAGTTTGAAGATACCAAAGGGGTAATCAGAATCCGTAAATCGAAGAAGAATGGACAATACAATGGCCTAAAGAAAAAGGACAAACAACGATCGGCAATACATACACATAAAACATTCGGCCTGAAATAAATGTAATTATTATGTCTTACATATTTTATTACCATAAAAAAAATTCCTGACGAGGGAAACAACCCAATTGATAACCCAAGCATCTATATGTAGGGTTTATAACAGGTTGTCGCTCGGTCTACAACCTCTGAGACACAGAATTGTATTGAAAATCCGTGTGTTTGTGTCAACCGGAACCCATAACCATAATTGTTTCTTCTATACCGGAAAGTATTGTGTTTTCTACTTAAAAAACAAAACAGTAAAGTTTTATACATCTTTGAGCATTTTTGGTATAAAATAACAGTTATTGCCCACGTATGAGGTGAACATCAAGTTGTCAACTCTCGGGGAAACAACCGCACTGGAGTTGACAATTTTCGATGTTCACCTCATATGAAGGCAATACTTGTATATTAATAAAGTGGATGACGTAATGTAATATTTTGACAACTAATTAAGATTTTCTGTTTAGGCTAGTTATATATAATATTATTATGACCAAGTAAATATATAAGGGACCATCGTGGTCGTGATCACATAGTAGTTGGATTTACAACTACCAATGCAATCAGTGTCTATCACCACTAACGCTGTGAATTAGAATCCTGCCCAAGCGAGGTGTACTCGATATAACGATATGTGATAAAGAATGTCAGTGAAATGTGACAAATCGGTGGTTTTCTCCGGGTATTCCGGTGTCCTCCACAAATAAAACTGACCGCCACTAAACACCATAAACCCAAACCTCTCTTCAGGCTTATTATGTATCATGCGCTATCTTAGAATAATTTGCATTGATATGCAAAGCAATCGTATTCAAGACAGCACACGCCCAAACGAATGGATATTAATTTGGACAAATAAAATGCATTCGATATCTTGGCGAGGGAAAGCATTCCGATGCTAGATAGCAAACGTCCTTACGAATGGATTAATTTGGAAATATAAAATGCATTCGATATCTTGGCGAGGGAAAGCATTGGGATTCTAGATAGCAGACTCCCTTACGAATGGATTAATTTGGACATATAAAATGCATTCGATATCTTGGCGAGGGGAAGCATTGGGATTCACGATAGCAGACGCTCAGAATAGATCAATTTTTTCATATAAAATGCATACGATACCATGACAAGGGAAAGCATTCGGATCCAAGACAGGTATCATAGTTGTTGTCTTTTTATAGATATACTAGGTAGAGAATGAGATATATATTGCATTTATTATTAAGCACTCGAGTGAACCCTTGGGCATATAAACACGACATAGCTTCTCAGCTGTGTTGTACAGCCAAACCAACCCCACCCACACTATTTCCTCCCCAACATAGGTGTGTCCGTGGGTTATACACGACGAATGAAATACACAATTCGCCTAAAGAATATGGAATATGCGTCGTGTCTTGGAAATTGCCAAGCCATGTGCACGAAAAAACCCCAGCACATTGAATAATCTCCTACATATACTAAACAACAGTTTGTTGTGAGTGAGTAGTCATTATTGTCCAGAGCCAAGGCATAATGTTGCCACTCTGCAGTATTCATTGATTGGGGGAGGGGGTGGGAGTGGGGGTAACTTTCGGTTGTCGTCAGGAATAAATTTCAAAATTTAAATACTAAACGATAGACTAAAGTCAAATTAATCAATTAATAGTTATTGAGGCCGCCGCGGTCATGATCGTATGGTAGTTGGATTTACAACTACCTGTGCAATGAGTTCCGATCATCACTAACGTTGAGACTTCGACTCCCCCCTCCATGGCGAGGTGTACTCGATACAATATTATGTGATAAAGTTTGTCAGTGATTTGCGGCAGGTTTTCTCCGGGTACTCTGGTTTCCTCCACCAATAACACTGGCCGCCACGACATATCTGAAATATTGTTGAAAGTGGCGTTAAACACCATAATTCTAATCCTTTCGGTTGTCATACTATTTACTAACAAGTAAAACATGATGTACAACGGAATATTCACAAAAAAGGCAAAATATCATTAGGCCACTCCAAATTGATTACTTGTTCTTCAGATTTTTTCATTAAAAAAATGGAGCGGGTGAGCGAAATTTTTTTAATTTTTTTTTTCTTCTGAAAATTGAATTTTTAGAGGCGCTGAAATCTTAAACAAGCGAGCGACATTTTTTTTAAATTTTTTTTTAATCATTTTCCCCCTCATTTTTGTGTTTTTAAATGAGAATTCAAGATAATTTTATAAGTGGGCGACTTTTTTTATTTTAAATTGTTCAAAAATCATGAAACATGAAGAGGGATTGTTGAAGAATTGGCAAGGAAACATTTTTTGTTGAAATTTTCAATCTGAATTTTAAGGTGCGAGCGGGTCTGAAGAACAAGTATTTAATTTGGAGTGGCCTTATACAAAATGTCTTACCAAAGAACCACTGATCCATTTTGGAATAGGCTTCGTAAACGTTAGTGGCTTGTCGTCAAATTCATCTAAATTTGTCCTGAACCAGTTAACAAAACCAGATGGGTCTGCCTTGTCCGCATTTATAACTGCACAAAGCATAAACAAAAGAATAATAGTATTTGTTAATTTCACCATGTTGCTGTGTCCGTCTTTTCATCTGGAGTGTTTATTTTAACATAAATATTTATTTATATATCAATTCAAGATAGAAGTAATTTATTGCAAAGGTTAATAACACGATGCAGATATCTCAGTTTTTATTAATCAAACAAAATCACATGGTTTGTAAGGAAGTCAAGGACAGATTACAAAGTATCCGAGGTTCGTGTAAAAGTATGTTCCCGTATTTTCTCACCCAAATATCATGAAAAATCCGATATCGTCGTTTTTGATTTATTAAATACCATGAATACATGATTTATACCAATTTACTGAGGAAAAACAGTAGAAATTGATGATCTGATATCTGACGAGACTCACAGGCACTGCAGGAAATTATCCCTTTTTTTATGTGATAAAGTTTGTCAGTGACTTGCGGCCGATCGGTGGTCTTCTCCGGGCACCCCGATTTCCTCCACCAAAAAAAAACTAACCGTCACGAGAGAACTGAAATATTGTTGAAAGTGGCGTTAAACACCATAACACAAACCCTATACTTTTGGTTATTCAAGGAACAGTAATTAATATTCAGTTTATGGTTTTTTTTATTTCGTAATTCATAATTTTTAATACCGGTAATTTACGGTAATTTTGTCATGCGCAGTTCTTAAAGGAGTAGTAGTAATACACTTAATGATTCCACATTCTGGTTCAAACATCGGAAGGTGTATCATTTTATTGACGGATAGGAAATTCTTTTAATTCGTAAGATTCCAAAATCTGGTTCAAGCAGCGGAATGTGCTGCATTTAATTGATATAATGAACTTTTTGTCAATTCGTAAAAAATATAATCACCGATTACCTTCCGTCTTTGCTTGTACAAAGACGGGTAAATTATTTAGACGGATACTGCTGCTGTCCCTTTTTTCAGGTCCACTCTGTTATACTTCAATTTCGGAGGTAGTATTAATGAGCCGCCTTATTCATCGTCTGGACATCGTCCAACATACAATAAATAGGCTTCGACGGTTAAATTCGCTGCGTTTAATGCTCTGTGATTCCCACGAGTTGTGCGATTGACTTATATATATATACATGTATATATATATCTACATTTCTTGTATATTTTAATTTCAAAGAACTCATATTATCTCATTATTTTGTACATTCTCTTGTATCTATATCTTTATTGACATTATGTAATTTAATTGTATACCCTTCTGTGTTTCTCATTAGGTGTAAAATTGACATTGGTCGTGAGTGCACATGTATGGTCTGCCAAAGAGTTCGGCCACCACATCTTGCATGTAAATTGTAATTGTATCTTTATTTTGTATCTTGCTTTTAATTGAAATTATATTATTTAGAGCTTTGTCCAAATACTGCCAACAAATTATAAACTCTCTAATCCGTATCATATTCACTGGCTTTATTCTATTATCATATACTTATGACGTATATCCGAACATCACGTTAATTATTTATTGTCGACATTTAATATGGTTTTTATGTCCACTCGACCTTCCTGAACGTCACACGTACAGAAGAACACCAACAATTAAGCAGTATGCATATTATAGGTGTGTACCTTTGTTTTGATTGTGACTAATTAATGAAGACCGGTGTCCATTCATTCATAATTCGAGGTAATTAAGGTCTCCCATTAATAGACAACGGTTGAATACACTATCGTGGTCGTGATTGTATGGTAGTTGGATTTATAATTACCTATCCTATCAGTGCCTATGTTGTGAATTCGAATCCCACTCAGGTGAGGTGTACTCGATACTAAAGTTTGTCAGTGTCTTCCGACAGGTCGGTGGTTTCCTCCGGGTACTCCAGTGTCGTCCACGAATAAAACTGACCGCCACAATATAGCTGAAATGTTTTTGAAAGTGGCGTTAAACGCCATAAACAAGGCCACAACCAACCTTGAATATGCTGGTTCCTCCTCATCGCAAATGTCAGAGGGTTATCAACAATGAAATAACCCTACTCCACACAAACAGCAGAAATCAATCAATTTAAAAAAAAAAAACATTTAAAATGAATCCCAACATTTCTCTTTGACTGACCTCTGACCTCAGCTTTTTTGTTTATATAATTACAGTGTACGGTAGAAATGGAAATGACTGCTAACTGTGTGCATTATTCAATCATACTATGACAAGAAAGTATAAACAGATGGCCACAATTATCAGTAAGACGAACAACGATCTCTCATCACAATATACTGAGCACAAAAAAGAGACAACAGTATAAGCGTTGGAAATCAAATTACTGGCTTTCTAGATGAACCAAAATATGACTAGGTTAGGTCGGTTAATGGTATCCTAACCCTAAATATTTAAGTTGACAAGACAAAGAGCAAGAGTGTGCACATTTAGAAGTTCAAGGATTTCTCATTATTATCTTCGTATATGTGGTACCAAACTAAATTGATTGTTAAATGTATCCACCTGAACTTTAACATTTTAACCTCTCAATATTAGTAAAGTACTAGCTTAACTTTTGTAGTGTTTTGTAGATCATTCTTTGTTCTTGTTCTCTTTTGTTCTTTTTACTATTGCATTCCCAGTTCGTCTTCGATTTACAACGGGTTCGCGCCCGGATTTGTAAATTACAAAAAAGGGTGCACTTGACTCGCAGCCGCAAGTGATAAAGTTTACCAGTTGCTTCCCCGTGATCGGTGGTTCTCTCTGGGTACTCCGGCTTCCTCCATGACTAAAACTGGTCGCCATGCTATAGCTCAAATATTGCTGAAAGTGGCGTTAAACACCAAACATTCAGCTTCTGATTACGTCCTTGGTATCTTCAGACTTTTCTTGAAGAAGGAAATGGAGTAGCCAAATGTTTCTATTTCAATATACTAAGGGAACAACCATTTAACTTTTAAGGCTGGTTGGGCTGTTTTTTTCTCTCTTGCATATTCTTTCGCCAAAGTTTTTATAAAAAGATAACATGAAAGATATGCAAAAAATAATTAGTCAAAAACAAATCTGGATCGGGGGGAAAGGACACCTAAAAGTTAAATTATCCGTTCCCGTTAAGTGCTCTAATTTCTAATACTGTTCCATATAGCATATATACATTACATGTTGTTTTGTTTTAATCGATGCAGTTTAAATGTCTATCAGCATATTTATACAACATGATTTAGCTTTAAATAACAATTACTTTCTCTATGGTGGATACTATAGTATGTGCTGACAAAAACAAATATGGTTGCAAATAAACACGATTGACATAATCGTACTGTACACCTTAAATGATACATGAACTGTGTTTGACTTGCTTACATCCTCTCATTACCCCTTTGGTATCTTTTATCTGTTATTATCATCAGCATGACATTCTAGTTTGTGAATTCGATGTCGTTATTTCAGTACATGAATTGACTACCTATTATAGTGAAACATAAAGTGGGGTTATCATGCATACCTATAGGTGGAGATGCCAACCCGTTCGAAGTAGCTGTACTTGGTCGGGGATTTAGAAAGGAGTTCGTGCTACCAATCCTTGCGTCTTCTTAGATATAGGTGTTGTTTTGTCTATTCAAATTGAACCTCGTCAGTGTTGTGTTGGCTAGATTGCTCGCTTCAGGTGTTGTGTTATATCCTAGGTTCGAGCGCCAGTCACGTCCATGAAGACTATGAAATTTTGGTATTTGCTACTTCTCCGCTAAGCATACTGTATTAAGGAGTAAGAGCAAATACTGGTTGATTCAGAACCAGGATCATGTGTCTGAGTGGAGCAACATGTCTAAATTTGGTCCTGCGTACTGTTGTTTCAGTGAACTAGTACTGTCACGATAAGGGTGTTGGCTTAGCTCAAAGTGGACATCATCATTATCGCATCGAAATGCAATTTGTACTTGTCATGATATAGCTGAAACATTGCTCATTTGACGTTAAACTCCAACCCCTCACTCTATCACAATTGTGATATTTTGTATTTGTAATATGAATTTGACGTTTTGGTGAAGTAAGCCACACTACATGTATATAATACATATGACAAATTAAGCACATTTATGACCTAGTATGGTATAGATAATAGTACAATTATGATGAATAATTATGTACATTTTACAGATAAAACCTTGCTTACGTTAGTGAGTGATTGAGTGATTGTTGCTTAACATAAACTCTGCAATGTTTCTGCTATATTATGGCGAGAACAAGTTAATTTTCAATGCAATGATGATGAAGTTCGCTTTGTACTAGACCAACACGCTTAGTTGATTTTTATAGTGCTAGCTCACTGAAACAACAGTCCGCGGATAGACATTTCACCCCACTCTGTCTGACACATTATCCTGATTCACAGCCAACCAGTCTTTGCTATTTCTCGTTAATGCTGTGTGCGTAGCGGAGAAGCAACAAATACCAATTTCATAGTCTTAGGTTTGGTCCGATCGAAGCTCCAACCCACGATCTACCGCACTCCGAGGTGAGCACGCTAACCATTACACCACCGATGCGGTTTTTTGCTTACGTCCTTATGTAAAATGAGAACTAAATGCAAAAATAGAATATATAAATATTTTATTATATGGACTGCAGGTATAAAAAAACAAGAATATAAAACAGTAACAAATAATTTAAAATAAAAACAAATATTTACAAAACATAATTAACACATTTACATACATACAACGTGCGAAATTATAATGTTACAATTATGATACTGAATAATGAATGAGAAAGATTTAATTTTATCACAGATGTCATGCTTTGGAAACGTTCGTTCTTCAACTGGATCTCACTTTGGTTTATATTGGCCACATTTTGTCGGTCAATGTTGACGCATCAATCTTGGTCCGAAAACTGTTGTTGGTTGTTTTGGTGGTGAACTTTGGTGTTCTTTACTATGTTGTGTCCGCCATTGTTAGACGAGTATTGTTGTTGATTGTTTTGGTGATAACCGTCGGTGTTTGTTACTGTGTTTTGTCCACCATTATTAGACGAGTATTGTCGTTGATTGTTTTGGTGGTGAACTTCGGTGTTCGTTACTGCGTTTTGCTCACCATTGTTAGACGAGTACCCCAAAGGGCTACTAAGTCCAATGGCTACATTCGGCATTAATGTAGGCTGCTGCTTTCCTTGAATGTCTGGTTCTAAAAGTGTTCTTACTTCATACGTTTCCACAATATCTTTCACTATCGCCCCTGGCATTTGAGGGCCATGATTAAAGGTTTGTGATTTCAATTGATGTGGATACAACATCTTATTTCGCAAATTGAGAGAAACATGTTTTCCCTGCTCTTTTCTTCTTGGATTCAACGGATATTGGTTGATAACGCTGTCCTTTTGATTTGTCTGCGGTGGAGTAGATACATTACTATAATCATTAAATGATTGATAATGCTCATTGTTGCTTGGTGTCAATGGTAACACGTCGCTGGGAAGAGAACCATCATTACGGTTTTGGTAATTCGAGTTGAATTGTTTGTTTCCGTTTCCATAGTTATGTGCATTCTGCATGGCTCCATTTTGATTCGATAATGCTTTACTATGGTGGTAATAATTACCAGGAAGATGTTGGATCTGCTTCACATTCTCATTTTTCTTTAGAATTCCAAGTATGTCCCCGGTGGGTAGTATATTTTGATATTCATTTGCTGCAGTGGGATTTTGAAATTGCTTCATAGCTTGACGATGACTATAAATAACAGGAGCATGATTGGATTGCGAATTAACTTGCTTACCGCCATTGTTTGGCAACGAGCGTTGAATAATCGGTTGTTTCTGTTGAACCTCTTGCATTGAATGCGAACCTTGGTTTTGAAAGAAATTAACAGGTTCATATACAGACTGTTGGACATAATTGTCTTGTGGCGGATGCTGAAATACGTCATGTGTAACAGTTGGCGTTGTATGTTGTTGTTGATAACCATATCGATCGTTATTTACTGTTGGTTGTTGTTCTTGATCATAGCTATCCTTGTTACCATGGATACCAACAGGAGAAATTGTGGCTGTATATTGTTGCTGTTGTTCATACGTTTGATCATTTAGTGATTTCTTGAGGCCAAAAGTATTCAAAATATGTTCTGCTTGTTGTCCATTTGTTGACGATTTATCTTTTTTTGGACCATACCACTGGATGTTTTTAATCTGATAATGATCCATTCCAGTCTGTCCTAATGTATTTTGATTTTGGGAATCTGAATAATATTCCGAGGACGGAGCATGACTTTTTCTGATATTCATTTCACTGAACATATCACTTTTCCCAGAATAATGTTTCCTGTAAGTTATGAATGACGTCGCAGGTCCTTTAGAAGATTTAAATGAAACAAATTTTCGCATATGTAATCTTGGCTGATACTGATTGTTGCTCGTTCTTGCCATGCTCAATACAGCTGCTGTTGGTTGTGGCGGTGTAGCACGCAAGAACAACTTTGGAGCAGCAGTTACTGGATTTCCACTCATACCAATGAAAGAATGCTGGTGATTACCTCGACTGTGAAATTGTTGATGCTTGAAAACTGTAAAAGATAAAAGTACTTTTTAAATTCATAAAAATATCACAAATATATCTTAAATAAATATTAACGTAGATAGTGCACACGAAGCGTTTCTGGAATAACCTTCATCAGGTACGCTCAAAATGGAAAGATAATAGATTTTATTTACAGACAAAAATTGCATGTTAACAATCTTATGATTTCTATTTTACCCACAACGAATTAAAAGGGAAAACACGGCGTTGTATGAATGGCAAATGTAGATATAATACATACAATGCAAATGGCAGATTAGCGGAAACACATTTAGAAATGTCATTTAATATATTGGAATTAGTTTATTTCCATTACGTAACTATGATCAACTATATTGTCAAAGTAAATATATAGCCTAAATTGTATACAGGTCAATATCAAACGAAACTGACAAATGAAACACAAAAAAATACAGATTGTGAGAATATGAAACCACAAACATCATGTACCGCAGTTTGTTAAAGGTGATGTGGCATCTCCTACTTAAAAAGCCTCCCAGTAAAACCTGCGGAGATACCGACATATTGCCATGATCGAGACAAACTAATAATTTGAAAATAAATACTCACCAATAGGATAACTCTTTATACTGGGTATCTGAGATACAACACCCAGGAGTATTCCGCATACAAGCGCATTCAGTACTTTGGCATAACAATTCATTCTCAATGGCAGGTCCTGTAAAAATATGAAGAAATAAAACATTAGAGAATTATTACAAACTGACATATTTACTTTTTATTCATTTTAAGTATATTGTAGCTGTAAAATTGAGTAATTGTTCACATTTTGACCACTGTCACCCATAAATCTGTACACTTAGAGTAGTTGGTGCAATGCGTAATATAATTGTTGCTTGGAATATTAATTAAGCGTGAGTCAATGATTTTCAATTATTATCTATGATATCAACAACTTAGAAAAGATACATTGCAGGCACACGTACATCAACTTCATTTAAACGTCGCAACAATGTTAAAATGACGCCGTGTGCCGCCTTGGAAATGGTACGATTATGGTGTTTCCAATGCACAATAACATACGTCTAGTAAGAAGCAGAATGTTCAATAATTTCACCGTTTCATCTTAGTTTGACAACCTAATAACCTTAAATTAGATTTCTACGTTTTTATTAAAACGGGCGATTCCAAAAGCAATTTATATTTCGATTTTTATATATCTTCGAGTAATGTTTTCGATATATATTAAAAGAACAAAGGGACCGACCATTTAACTTGCAGGGGGAGTTATGGTTTTTTTTTCGTTCAGAGATTTTTTTTTCGGACAAAACGAGAGTTCGAATTGTTTTTATTGTCGCGCAAAGCGCAAATTTTTTCCCCAGAATATAACATTAGGTTATATGACAAATATTTTGAATCAGATTAATTTTTTTTCCTCCACCAAAATCAGAATATTTTTTTCAGCAACATTAGGAATCAGAATATTTTTTTAGGAAAAAACCATTACCCCCCCCTTCTTTTTCAAGTTAAATGGTCGTTCCCTAACATATGTATGTCATTGTTATCACGGTGTATAGACCATTTATTTGTATCGAAAATTCAACAAATTATAACTTACAAATCTAGTAAATATTAAGTTAAAAATAAGTTTTGTTAACTAACCTGGTAATCGACAAACAAGATCAAAATATCCCAATTTCCTAACTGAACTTGGAGGACCAATTGTTTTGAATGAAATAATACATTTCTACCATAGCTTATATAGTAGACACATTGTCCTTTGTCAGAATATCTAAAAGTCAAATGTCAATTATTTTTTGCATGTTATTAATAAGATATTTTTGAATTATTGAAAACATTTCTAAATATAGACAAGTATTTTCTATATATTGGTGACATGTTATCTATTACATATTTTTATGTCTGCTTAAATTTGTAAACCACAAAATTAGCATAAATCTGAATTGATGACTTTATATCAAATTCCATTAAATCATCAATTGTTATGTTGTGGGTGAAGTCATATTTACTATTTATTGTTTTCCGCATAGGCAGAGAAAAAAATGTGTTTTTATATGATTAATTATACGATTTACGTACAAAAAGGTTGTTATTTTATTTGTAAGTACACGTACATTTCAAATGTATTGCTGAAAGTACTCGAAATTTATATAACTAAACAAAATCTTTTATTTAAGGCCCAACACGTGCATTTCAAATGTATTGCTGAAAGTACATGAAATTTCCATAACTGTAAAAAAAAACCATTTATATATATATATCTAAATGCACGATCTTGTAAAAAAAAAGAACGAAAAGAAAATAATTTCGAATTTGCTTACCCACCCACTTGCAAGCAAATGTTGTAAGAAGTTATTTTCGGGATACATGTTTTTACATCAGAAAAAGGAATTATTAAGCAAGACTTTCAAAAATTTGTCATAATTGCATTATTCATATCTAATTTTAAGGCCCAATTTGGACATGTAATGAATTTATTTATTTGTATTTTAAGGCCAAATATGCGGCATGACAAATGACCACGGATATGTTCCATTCATCGGAAACACTTCCCGGTGCTTTCCTCATTCATAACTTATCACCGGCTTTGTGACTAGATTAACACGACGGATGTAACTAATGGAACAGGAACTCCTACCCTTATAGGGCACTTGATTTCACCTCCGGTTTTTAGAGGAGTTCGTGTTACTTGATCTTTAATTTTATGTGCATGTTTTGTAGATCGTTGTTTGTCCTTTAGCCCCTTTTCTTTTGGCCATCTTGTTGTCTGTTTTTCTTCGATTTACGAAGTCTTCTTAAAGTTATTGTGTTATTTTTTGGCCTAGCATGCAACATGGACATATAATGATTTTTAATATATCTTAAGATTAAATATGTAACATGTAGTGAGTTATTATGATTCTTATTATTATTATTTTAAGGCCCATCATTCCTTTTGCGTATGAAATGAATTAATACGATTTTTTTTTTAAATTTTACTTTTATTTTAAGGCCTAGCGCATACAACATGTAATGAGTTAATATCATATTCTATTATTATGTTGAGGCCCAACATGCCATTTGCATATGTAATGAATTATAGCCATTGAAAAAAAATATTTTAAGGCCAAAAGCATGCTTAGTGTAATGTACCTTATTTACATAAAACGACAGATGTTGCACGAATGTCAACATTAATGGTACATCTAAGAGGAAATAATTCACATTTACTATTCACTTATATCTTAATGAATTCATTGTATTATTGTTTACGTAATCAATATTGAACACCTAGGGAAATTCCGGATGATACATTTAGTATTTGGTAATACTGATTTGGGGAAATACAAGGAGAAACACTCAGAGGAATTGTTTAAAGAAGGGAAATATACCGTTTTATTAACATTTCACACTTTATTTTTTTACATGAGTAATATCTCACATAGGTAAGAATAAAATAAAGATACCAAAGCGGTATTCAGAGGCGGTAATTCGAAGAAGGACCGACAATACAATGGCCAAAAGAAAAAGGTAAAATAGACACACCTCCCCCCCAAAAAAAACATCTACAAAACACTATACAGAAAACTAGCAAGTCATTAACCATGTAAATGTGATACAAATCTGGTAAAAGAAGGGAGGATACGCATCGTCGCCTCACAATTACACTTGCAACTCACTAATGAATATTTGGTCAAAGAGACAGTACCATTCTAGGCGAGAGATGAAGAGAAGGTTTGTCAAAATGTTTGTTATTCGCTTGAATTAATGAAATCCAAGGAATGTAATATTGTCATGAATGTCAGCTGGTATGGATGAACTCTACGTATTTTTATGTTACTGAATGTATTCCCGTTGTGATTGTTTATGTCTTGCCCATTGATATATATATATATTTTTTTGTAATTAGCATTGGTCATTTGATTTCATCATTACAAGCGGATTAAAAAAACCCGATTGATCTTTTCATCCTCTTTGGCAAAGAATTGTAACTGTCTCTTGGACAACATTTTCACTAGCGAATTGTAATCATAATTTGCAAGTGCAGATTCTTATACTGAATCTTCAAAGGCAGATTTGTAAAACATGCCGATATGCTGATAGCTTCATACTTCCCATATTATTGTAACCCGTGTTTGTGAATATAATTGGAAACGTATAAAAGGTAGATGTTTGTTTCTAATGGTGTTCATGCAGGTTTTGTTTGTTATGTCTGTTAAAGACTTTTTAAAACTATAGATAATTATTGCAAAAGGATGTAAAGCGGAATATTATTGTTTCTTGTAATATTAATAATACTTTAAGATTTGTTTAAACTAGAGAGTTCGTTATGGTTATGAAATAAAAAAAAAAAAAAAAATACGATGACTGATATTTTTCACTTTAGACAGCAAAATACCAAAATAAAATAAAACAACATAAATCATAAATGGACAATAACGTTAATATGATACTTTCTATTGGAGAGCACTTTGACATTAACAGCGCTGTGAAGAGGAAATATATTTTACTGGTTATTTTACCTAAAATATACATGTAAGATTTTTATGTTTGTTCCATATATGAAAAGAGGAATTTTAATTATTTCAAATACTAATTAAGGGATTAGATAAAGTCCAATTTTCTTGATGATATATCTACTTTTTGTTGGTGAATGTATACACTCCGACAAAAGTTAAGCACCACCCTATATTTTTATCGATATATTTTTTTACATCAATACTGTTAAAACAATAAAATAGATATCACCATTTTTCTTACACTTCTTAAAAGACTACACCAAGGGCTCTAAAATTACCAATCTACGGAGTATTTATCATCCTGAAAGACGTGACTATGACGTAGCAAAAATGGGGTTCAACAGGCGATGGAAAAACGTAAAACTAGTTTGTCTTTGATGGAAGTTTTTAACATTGCATTAAAATGCAGAGTCTTCAAATTTTAAGAACTTTTAAATGCATCTATTGTACGCATGTGTAAGGCATAAAAATCAATAACGAGTATATCCACCGCGTTTATTGTGACGTTCTGTAACATGCCTCATCATGCTTCACACAAGACGCCTAAGCCGTTCTTGGGGGAACTGTTGCCACTCCTGTAAGATAGCAGTTCTTAATTCGTCAATATTTTGACATTTTGGATTGCGTTGGCTAATTTTTCGGCCAATAAAATTCCATACATGCTCTATAGGGTTCATGTCTGGCGACATCGCAGGCCATGGAATTGTCTGAACAGCCTCATGCTGTAAAAAATGTTGTACATTTCGGGCTTTATGTGGCCTAGCATTGTCGTCCATGAACATTGGCCTGTCAGCCAACGCATGATTGTCGAAATGGGGGACTACGCGTGGAGCGAGCACATTGTCACGGTATTTTCAGCTTACCATCAAGAACGTACAAGTCCAACGTACAGTCAAAGGAAAAACAACCCCAGACAGTTACACCTCCATCTCCAAGAGTAGTTGTGCCCAACATGTGGTTGTCCTGAAATGAAGTGTTTCGTTGGCACCAAACCCTTGCACGACCGTCGGTAAGGCGTAACAAAAACGACTTTCATCAGACCAGTGGACCCGTCTCCATGTGCGAATAGTCCACCCCAAATGATCATGTGACCAGTCAAATCAAGCATGGCGATGACGTAATGTCAACAGTGGACGTTTTATGGGTCGTCGCGCTCGCATTCCCTGATGGTGGCGTCTGATTACAGTGCGTGTGCTAATGTGCCCTACAAACGTTAAATTACCACGAAGTGCACCAGCTGTACTGAACGGCCGTTGCCGCGGCCGTCTGGATATGAGCCGGTCCTCTCTCG
>MJUT01019111.1:116048-127615 GCA_002080005.1 Gigantidas platifrons | reverse complement strand
CCCACTTTTGGAGAAATTGGACAAAAATAGAGCTTTTCGTTTAAGTCTTATTTTCGAATTGCCAAATATATGTTGCTCTAATATATTTTCTTTTGTGTTAATTTTATTTAAACTCTATCTCTGGGTTTTTAACTAGAGTAACACGACGGATGCAACCAGTAGAGCAGGAACTGCCAACCCTTACGGAACACATGAGTTCATCCCGGATTTTAGAGGGGTTCGTTTTGTTCGATTTTTTTCTTTTTGTGTAGTGTTTTGTAGATTGTTGTTTGTGTTTTTGTTCTGTTTCTTTTGGCCATTGTGCTGTCTGTCCTTCGACTTACGGATTAAGATTGTCCATTTAGTATATTCAAGCTCTGCCTAATATTTCTTACGTTTATAAACATAGATAAAACAAGTATAAAGAGACACACGTCACAATATTCAGCGAACCATATAATAAGTACAAAGTAATACATGTCAGTTTACATCTATTTGGTATATTCGTCTATCAAATTGAAGTAATCAATATCTCATTATTGACAATTGTAATTGACATTAATGGAATGTGAAGGCACCATCCAATGTCATCTACGTGTGTAGTAATTATGAATTGTTCCATTATATTCATAGTTTATACATGTACATATTAGGTAATTGTTTTAAAGAATCATTTTTTATGACTCATAGAAAAGAAACATACATGTATAATCCATCACAGAAAATTAAAGTTCACGTATAGTCTTCCGACTACAAGGTCTCACAAACAAACTCAGATAATGAGAAACAATTGCCGACTAGATATTTTGAAATTCAACCCAGAATGAACTTTTACACATCCCAAGGCTCATTCATGTGAAGTTGCATTGCAATCAGATAAAACCAATCTTGAACATTCATGGTTACCATGAGAACGGTGGCCATTTTGAAAATTGTCAACCTTGAATGTACATCTGCACATTCCAATAGTCATTACAAAATCGGATCGGATTTTTTTTTATAAACATTCATGGTTACTATGCCAATGGTAGTCATTTAAAAAAATCAAATTCTTCATGCACGAGTACACATTACAAGGATCATACATGTGAAGTTTCATTACATTCGGATAAAAAATATGTTTTAATTTCCATGGTGACCATTGCAACGACGGTCGTTTTGAAAATGTCAAACCCTAAATGCACATCTACATATCCGAAGGATCATTCCTGCGAAATTTCATAACAATCGGACCAAAACAAATGTTTCCCGAAGAAACAAACCTCCCAAATATACCCAAAGGAACTCAAGTGCAAAACCCCAAGATCATTGGGCACATGGTTTCTGAGAACCGCTGCGAACAACTTAGCATGTTACAGAAAGAAAGAATGATAAGAAGAAAAACGGATCAAAACCAATAAGTATCACAACTTTGTTTGGGAGTCTTAATAAAGACTGAAACATATTTTAAAAAGTGGAAACATGTTAAAATGTACTGTTTTCAATACATGTAAAGTGGGTGACGTTATACTATTTTTTTGAAAGAACATTGATTGATTGATTGGTATTTAATCCCAACTTTAGCAGTATTTCAGCTATATCATGACGTTTTAATGACCAATTGTAAGGAACATTCCTTACATGTAGATGTACCGCAATAGGGTATCATTGGCCAAGTTGTCACTGGTTTTGTTTGCACATGCATGGTTTATTAGACATATTTACTATTAAAATTTTCAATAAATTTAATAATTATTCAAAAATCAGGTTCTTTCCCATCGGGTATAGGTGACCTTAGCCGATTTTGGCTATCCTTTTTAGGCCCTGTGATATTTATTTGTCTTGCTCACCAAGACTTTTAATGTGTACTGCTTTCCAATCTAGAGACTTTTAGCGTACATTAATACCACAATATCACAACGGTACCAAGTAATACAAAGAACAATCACACAAAATATGCATTTAAAAATTCCTTCAGAAATGCTAATTACATTGTACTATTTAAAGTTAAAATATATCGCGTTATGACTCAGTTACCGATTCCTTATTTGGAATGACAATACAAACTAGGTATACTATTAGACAACAGTTTTGACATAAATGTATTGATACTACAAGGCACTGTTTATTAATAACTTTATTACGTGGAAAAATTATCTGCATACTATGATATCAAGCGTCAAATATGCTGTTAGGCGTCACAAAGTAACGAGATTACCTAGTTCTTGTTGTTTATAGAGATTTGTTCTATTATGCATGAATACAGTTTTTAATTCAAAGGTAGATTTTAAAATACTTCGTATACATGTAGTAGCATATCAATGAATGGGACGAGGCCTCCGTCACATTTTCAATATAAGTATAAACAACAGTTTGTCCTCCAAATACAATTTTTAATTTAATTTCCATGTTCCTCCACTTTCAAGAAAAATAATTTTAAAGTACAATAATACCAAGCTAACAATTATTTCAATCAATATTACCTATTATTACGTGATGATTTCCGTATTGGCCTAGTTATTAGTCCGAGGGTAGGTATTGGCCTAGTTATTAGTCCGAGGCCATATTTATATACAAGTTATGAAAAGAAAGTTTAAATATTGATGGTCAACAATTCCATCAATATCAACAAAACGAACAATCACTTCGATCTTTAGTTTTATATGTATGTTTTGTAGATCGTTGTTTGTCCTTTTGTACTTTTTCTTTTGGCAATTGTGTTGTCTGTTCTTCTTCGATTTACGGATTATGGTTACACATTTCGTATCTTCAAACTCTTCTCACTCAGCACAAAAAAAACAAGACGTATACTAGTATATGCATATATTTTTTAATGTATTTACATATTTATTATGATATGATGTGATCTTGCTATCTACCTCTCATGCATTGAATTATATTCTCACATTCAAAGTTACTGAATGTTTATTCAAAGATGCATTAGGTTTATACAATGTTGATTATACAAGAAACGGTTTTCTCAGATAAACCAACCGACACTGCGTTTAACAACTCCGATTTGTTTTTAAGTGGATCATGATCAAAACGTCATAAGCGTATGCCACTCTAATTTGAAACCGGAACTACTTCACCATACGTTGAATTATATTTACGTCCCCAACGTCATTTCGTGTTTATTCCACGATACTTTAGGATTAGCTATTGTTGAGTAAAACTAATGAATGCCTTTGATTGACAGGGCAGAACAATTACACCTAACATTAATTAGTGTCCCACAACCAGGATAGGTACCATACCTTTGTGTCACACTTATTTCAAAACATAGCTATCTTATTTTGTAAACGCTGTTTTTTGTATTTCGCCCTCTAAAAAATAATCAGCCGAGGTGTCCTTGATACAACATTACGTGATAAAGTTTGTCAGTGACTTGTGGCAGGTCTGTGGTTTTCTCCAGATACTCCGGTTTCCTCCACCAATAAAACTGACCGCCACGATATAACTGAAATAGTGTTGAAAGTGGCGTTAAACACCATAACCATAACCTAATCGACATGGACGATGTAAACAAGAAACACTGGGTTCATATAGGACAAGTAGATACAGTTGTTTGTGCAGCACACATGTATGATATTCTGTTATCTAATCGACACATTGTAACAGAAACATGATAACGTTTTGATATACTACACCTAAATATTAACCTGAGCAAATACAACACTTTTATTTGTTATCTCATAATTGATATGTAATGTTTGTGTATTATATGATTAGTTTGTCTACCTAAATATTTGAGTATTATCCTGCAATCAGTACATTTGCTGTACAAATATGCTATACGAATAAATTTTTGCTTTATTCGTAATATACGAATAAACTTTTCATCCTACGAATAAACTTTCCTGGTACCCTGTAACAATGCATAGAGCGGAGGGCGCAGACAACCAAGAAACCAGTACTAATGTAACGCGGACTACGAAGAAGACACCCTTGACAACATTTCTGTATGAAAGGCGAGGAATGACGCTTGTTTCTGTCGTTTTTGTTTAAATCTGACAAGTTTTCCGACTTTTTTGACATTGCAGGATAAACACAAAATACGTACATTGTCGTTAAATATAAAATTCATTTGTACTCGCTGCGAAACAGGCCTGAAAAGCTCGCCGAAGTCTCGCTATTCAGCCTGTTTCTAAATCTTGTACAAATAAATTTTATATTTACCGACAATGTACGTACATGTATATTGTATATATGAGTGATTGCTGGTTGTTTAACGCCAATTTTTCAGCTATATCATGGCGAGAACAAGTTAATTTTCAATGAGATGATGATGAGGTCCGCGTTGTACTAGACCAACACGCTTAATTGGATGTTTATAGTGCTAGCTCACTGAAACAACAGTCTGCGGATAGACATGCCGCCTCACTCTGATACATTATCCTGATTCTGACCCAACCAGTCCTTGCTCTTTCTCCTTAATGATGCGTGCTTAGCAGAGAAGCAACAAATACCAATTTTATTGTCTTTGGTTTGACCCGATCGGGACTCGAACACGCAATCTACAGCACTCGAGACGAGCACGCTAACAATTACACCACCGATGCAGTTCGTAAATATTTGATCAAAATTCACAATCTTCATGGCGTTAGTACAGCTTCTAATTTAAAACGAGCCATCACAAAGAATTATAAAAATCATGAAACGTACTAGAAAAATATGATCAACATATTTCATCTTAATAAGTAGATGACGGTCTTCAGCAATATCCGTTAGATCAGATTTAGTACCAAATAGACAGTATTGCTGCATTCCCAATTAGCATCAAGGAATCGGCAATTAATAATAATAATAAACCTATTTAGTTACCTTCTACGCATACACTACAGGGAAACTAAGATGACAATTTATAAAGTAAATATTAATTAAAAAAAAAACAAAGATTGGAAATAATGTAAAAGTCTTTGGAGGCGACAAATCAATATGGCATGAGCAGGATAGCCGAACTCGGCAAATACCACTTATGCCTAAATGAGGAGACCCCTAGTACATTATTTAGGTATTGGAAATTAAATAATAAATATATCTAATAAACCTTGTCGTCGCCGAAATACTGCCGCTGATCACATGTACCAGAACTGTCTCATGCAAATTATCAAGGGCAATTGTACAAGTCATATTGTGCCTCTTGCTTTAATCAATGCAGTTAACTAAATCATTATCATTTGTTGTGTTGTTTACGTAAACTTTATTCGAGTTGAACTATAAATACATGTATATCTTTAATATATTCATATTTTTCTATTTTTATGTTGTTTAATGACTGACGACAATAAATGAACTAATAAGATACACAAATGAAGTTGTGACAAGTCATTTTCTGTCAGTTACGTCACGTCACATTTCCAAATATTGTGGTGGCACACAGAAACACATTATTACGGTTCTTCATTTGTGAATGACAAACAAATGTTTTTATACCACTTTCAGCAGTATTTCAGCTATATCATGGCGACCAGTTTTAGTGGTGGAAGAAGCCGGAGTACCCGGAGAGAATCACCGACCATGGGCAAGCAACTTTATCACTCGAGGCTACGAATCGAGTGCACTTTTTTGTAATTTACAAAGCTGATAGCGAACCCACACCGTATTGGTGATAGGCTTGTATGAGTTGTTAGGTAATCCAACTACTTAACTCATTGAGCCACCCGGGCCCTACAACTACCTAACTCATTGAGCCACCCGGGCCCTAGGCGATGCAATATCAAAGTAACTTAGTAACTATAACAAAATATGTATTCTGTTAACGGTATATTATTAAGTTTTCCGATGGGTGTCTTATACGAAGGAGGGACTGCTTACCCTTCACATGTACCTACTTTCACCATCTGTGTGTTGCTCATCTTTTAAGTTTTGCGTGTTGTGTTTTTTGTTTTGTTTCTCTTCGTTCTGTAAATTGTGCAAATTATTGCATGTGTTTTTTTTTCTTTAATGAGCATTCTTGATTGCCCTTTCGGTTTTCTCTCACCCAACCACCGTTGGAGTATAGAAAGCGACCAATTCCGAGTGCAGTGTACGATCATTAGTTTTCTGTGTAGTGTTGTAGATCGTTGTGTGTCCATTTGGCCATTGTACTGTATGTGTTCTTCTTCGATTAACATAATCTGATTACCCCTTTGGTATTTTCAGACTCTTCTTACTTGCTACCTTTGTCTTTATTTTGATATGGTTGATTGCTTGACTCAGCGTAGTTTCTTAATTGCGCTTGTACGTTAGTGCAATATATATATATTATATGTACCTTGTCCGAAATAACTTTGATTTTATCAACAATGTACGTATAACGTGTTCATCCTGCAACGTCGAAATGTCCAAAACAACAGTCAAATTGTGTTTAAAAGAGCAGAAACAAGCTTCGGTCCAGTAATTTTCAATGGTATTTTCAGTTACGTTCACGCTACACAGTTACCATTTGATCAACACCGATCAAGTAATAGGAGATTGACATTTGTATACTTGATGAATAAAGCAATGATTACATTTTTGTACTTTTACATACATAGATGATGAAATATATTACTATTAAGGAAAAGGATTTAGAAAATAGGCTGCATACTTGGTGAATTATTTCCAAAAACAACACATTAGTCATAATTATGATGGATTTCGTCTACCAGTATTAAATTTGAATGAAGCAAAAACTTGATAAATGCATTTACGATTTATTACCCCCTATATTATTAGTCATACAGATTGAGAAATGTAGTTCTGAATTTTGGACAACTGAACTTACTTTCTCATAATGGGATATTTAACTTTTACTTTTCAATATTTTCAACTTATTTTCATAAGTGTCGTTTCTATTTTTTATTTTTTTTCGTTTGCTTTTAGAGGGATTCGGGATAACTGCTGAATTATCTGAAAAGTTACGTATACCTAACTGATAGGATTGGCACGTCATTGTCCTCATTACTAGTTAGAAAGTCCTTGGTAGATTTACGGTGAACGTATTTACACAATATATGTGCATTGTCGGAAAATATATAATTTATTAGTACAAGCTTTAGAAACAGGTAGAAAAGCGACACTTGGCAAGCTTTTCTAGCCTGTTTTGTAGCAATTACAAATTAATTCTATGTTTAACGACAATGTACGTACATTTTTTTTTGTATATTATGTCTATTCTGCAATAGCAAAAAGTAGAAAACAACTGCAAAATTGTCTGACAATACCTGACGCAAGCCTCGTATTAATCGTTTTCAATGGCATCATCTATGACGTCAGCGCTTATACTGTTAACGTTTCTTTCTGTTGCTCTACATGAATCAGGTAGCAGACATGCTTTATTAGGTCCATGACTAATTAACGCTGATCTTCATTTGACTCCCTTTATTGGTACTCAAAATCACACATTTGCAAGATAAATTAACATATTTGAGCTGAAATTACCTTTTTTTTGTCTTACACCTTAAAAATAATAACATCAGAGTACAAGTTACTCGAGTTAATATAAGATATGGAAAATGACAGCGTTGTGAGTTAGACTTACACCTGATTACGGTTATTCCAGAAACGCGTCGTGCGCACTAAATTTGATATATGCGTTTTTATTATAGTCATATATTGAATATATTATATGTATATATAATTACCTAAGTATTTCTCCATAATATGGACAACAATACAGTATTCTTTTACCATAAACATAAAAAACATCATATATATCGGTAAATATTTACAAACACACACGTGTTGAAATCAACAACCACTTTGATGTTTAAACAACAAACAACCCGTAGTCGTTATTTTATGGTAGTTAGATTTACAACTACATGTGCAATCAATGCCTATTACCACTAAAGTTGTGAGTTCGAACTCATGGCGAAGTGTACTCGATACAACATTATGTGATAAAAGTTTGTCAGTGACTTACAACAGGTCGGTGGTTTTCTCCGGGTACTCCGGTTTCGTCCACCAATAAAACTGACCGCCACGATATACCAAAGGTATGTTCGAAAGTGGCATTAAACGCCCTTACCCTAATCCTTACTTTTTTCTTCTTCGTGTATAATATCGTATGTAATTGCTAGAATTACGTATTATGTAATTTGCTTTTTTTCAACGTTTGTAGTAAATACGTAGATATACAGTTTGGTATGTACGGTGCGTTTCTGAAATAATTTCATCAGATACGTTCATAGCCCAAAGATTTAATAAGACTTTGGGAGCAAGTAAATCAAAGGGTCTAAACAGACAGCCAAAATCATCTAATATTACCTATGGATAAGGGGAATTGATAAATCACGTTAACATAATAATAAAATAAACGTCCAGGCTACATGTATATCGTGGGTTCCCACGATATAGCATGTTCCGCGACGGAAAACACGCTATACTACGCTGGAGATTGAAAAAACACGCCCACGATATGTAGTGGAAAATCGTGGGAAATGTAAAAAAAAAAACAAGCTGTGCCCTCTGTATGTAGAAAATGTAATTCAAAATAGCAAAAAGTGTACAAAATAGAAATAAGAAAAAGGTAGTTTGGTTTTATATGTCTCTTCAATGCAGATAAAACAAACATACGTACAGTAGTATCGCTGTAGCTGATGACTTGTAGCGACGACATAATATGTCAAATTAATGTACATTTTTTGTATGTCTAAAACAATATACCAAACAAAACTGGATAACTTACTTGAAGAATAAGTGATAAACGATGTTTTTTTTAAAACGAGAGGACTTTTCTCAGTCATCTCTCATCGAAGGGCTAAGCCCTGAGATGAAAGATGACTGAGAAACGTCCTCGAGTTTTAAAAAACATCTTTAATTATTTTATCGCTATTTTATATTCATAATTAAATAATTTTTGTTGAGATACTGACGTTTTTTTTAAACACAATTAATATTTTATATCGTTAATCACTTAATTATCAAGAATTTGGTAATGTGACGTCATTATAACGTCATATCAGAAAACAAGATACTACTACGTGCGTCCTTGATTACGCTTTAGCGATAATTGGAATCATCTCATGCGCTTACGTGATATGAAATATATCGGTTTTAAACATCAAAGGGAAAATAAACAAAATAGCGATAAAGAGTCATATTACTAACGGAATTGTTCACTGAAACAGTTTTAAAAGGAGAGTTTTTAATTGTTCTACGTTTGTTGTTCATGTCTTGTTTCGTAATAGCATAACATAACAGCATAAATATGTAAAATATGGAGGGTGAGTAGAACTTTTAATTACTGCACAAATTCAAATAACGAAGACTTGTTTATGTTATTATTTAGTATGAACATTAAAAAAAGAGTAATTTACATAAAACATTTTGAATGTTATAACAGTTTTTCTTTATAAAGATGCATTAGTCATATACTTGTGATGGATCTTGTAGACAGTTAAATTACAGGCGTAAATAATAATTTCCAATACATATCATGTACACACATATGCACTACTAAACTATCCACAGTGGAGCAGGAACTGCCTACACTTCCATAGAACTTGAGTTCACTACCGGATTGTGCTGTGGTTTGTGTTGTTCAATCTTTACTTGTCAGTGTTGTTGTTTTGTGAACTATGGTTTGTCTTCATCTCGATTTCTTTTAACCTTTGCATTGTCCATCCCGTGATATACGGCTTCTGATTATTCCCATGGTACCCTCAAATGTTTCTGAGCATCATAATGATTACGTATGTGAATTACAAGTGAATATATACATAATATACACAATGAGTTTCAGTCTCCCTTACACAAAAGGTACTAGCGGAATAGTATCCATTGCATACACATCTATATAGTATCAACACCATTGTAGTGGAGCATATTGTCCAACTGTCCGTTAAATAAATGTGTTGCCTCTGCATTATATTGTAGCGAATTAGTTGTTCATAGCAAATGATATGCAGTTGTTTATTTATTTTTTTAAATGAAACAAGCTTGGTTATTTACCTAAAAATGATATAAATAACCCTTGTGGTTAATATCATAAAACATTAATAGACATTTATTTATACCGTTCACTGATTTAAGATGGGGTCAATCAGAGGTCATACTTTACCACATAAATTGTGTTGCCAGTTTAAATTCAAACACAGGAATTTACAAATTCAAGAAGAATCAATTAACATTATATTCATAACCCAAAGTATTTGTGTGATACAATATAAACAGTAAACATCATATATTAATAATAATTTATATAATTTTAACATTTAACACCTACACCATATAAGTATTGTTTATATTAGTTCAATGTTGTTTTTTGTTGTGATGAATGACATGCTGCATCATTGATTTGTGCATAAATTGATGACAAACGACCTTGAAAGCAAAACAACGACATATTATCATACAGATAACAGAAGATATATAAACCATTCGTAAGTTCACAATGACAATAAAATAAATAATAAAACTGCAGAGTAAAAATAGCCTTTTTTAAAGACAGACATACACAATGTATAATGCAATTAAAAAAAACAATTTGCATTGGAGCATATAAGGTGTCACGTGACGTCGAGCAGGAAGAGCTTACTCTCCGGTTTTTAGTTGGGTGCGTGTTACTCGATCTTTAGTTTTATGTATGATGTTTTTCATATCGTTGTTTGTCCTTTTGTCCTATGTTTGGTGATGGGAGGGTCGTGGTCATGATCTTATGGTAGTTGGATTTACAACTATCTGTGCAATCAATGCCTATTACCACTAACGTTGTGAGTTCCAATGCCACTGAGGCGATGTGTACTCGATACAACTTTATGTGATAAAGTTTGTTAGTGACTTGCGGCAAGTTGGTGATTTTCTCCGGTTTCCTTCACAAATAAAACTGACTGCCGCGATATAGCTGAAATATTGTTGAAAGTGACGTAAAACACCATAACCCTAACCCTATTTCTAGTGGCCATTGTATTGTTTGTCCGTTGTATATTGACGGCTGCCGATTACCCTCTCTGGTATCATCAAACTTGGAGTATTAAAGTAAATAGCAACATTAGGGCAGGTGTTATGATAACTAATAATATGTTTCCACCTGAAAATAAAGAAGTCTCAAATGAAGGCATTGTAGAATCCTAAAATTTTACACCGCAGCAAATTAGATATATATGTCATTATTACTGTTTAAGGCGAGACATTCTCGATGCATACTTTAAATCGTACAGCTGATCACAGCAATATATGTATTTAATCAATATGTCATTTATTGACACATTTATTGATATAAATAGTATGTGAGGGTGCTATGAAATGACACATACGCTTGCATATACATTAAAAAAACATTGATTATAATAATAAAAAAGGATTAATCAAATTTTATGAAAGTATTTGCCTATTATGAACTTGATTAAAAATCGAAATATATAGAAAACAAAATCAATCAGCCTCTAAATATAAACACCAGATAGCGTCAGTTGAGAAATACATTTTTGTGTAATAAAATTAGAACCGATTATAATTAATCCATGGTTGTCAAATTGTTTGAATTCTTGTACTATGACTATAAACGTTTAATCAAGGTATTTTCTAAGTGAGATGACTCAGAATATCATTATCTTGGATATATAACATATATATAGAGATTATTTTGATCGGAAGAGTTTGAAGATACGAAAGGGGCAATCAGAATCCGTATATCGAAGAAG
>MJUT01019111.1:58739-116027 GCA_002080005.1 Gigantidas platifrons | reverse complement strand
TGTAATAAAATTAGAACCGATTATAATTAATCCATGGTTGTCAAATTGTTTGAATTCTTGTACTATGACTATAAACGTTTAATCAAGGTATTTTCTAAGTGAGATGACTGTCAGAATATCATTATCTTGGATATATAACATATATATAGAGATTATTTTGATCGGAAGAGTTTGAAGACACCAAAGGGGCAATCAGAATCCGTATATCGAAGAAGGTCAGACAATACAATGGCCAAAAGAAAAAGTACAAAAGGACAAACAACGATCTACAAAACATACACATAAAACTAAAGATCGAGTAACACGAACTCCACACATGTGGTCTGGAAGGGTGCGTAGTTCCTGATCCACTAGTGGCACCCGTCGTGTTATGTGAGATGACTGTCACAATATCATTATGTTGGATATATATCATGTATATGTTAAAGTTATAGAGTTTATTCTGACAAAACAATGTTGTTAAACACCACACGACATCTCCAGGAATCACGTGTTTGTCCTGCATGTCTGTGTGTAATTGTGTTTTAACTTTAACTATTTTATTGATTTTATCGATTATTTTGTAAGATTTTCGCAAAGACTGAGTGAGTGATTATTGTTCAACCTCAATTCAGCATTTTTTCAGTAATATCATGGCGAGGACAATTTACTTTTCAATGAGATGATGATGAGTTCCGCTTTGTACTAAACCAACACGCTGAGTTGGATTTTTATAGTGCTAGCTCACTGAAACAGTCCCCGGGTACAACATGTCGCTCCACTCGGACACATTTTTCCGATTCCCAGCCACCCAGTCATTGCTCTTTCTCCTTAATGCTGTGTGCGGAGAAGCAACAAATACCAATTTTATAGTCTTTGATTTGACCCGACCGGGGCTCGAACACATGATTTACGGTTTTCGCAAACAAATTGAATATACATTGTGCTTTTATTGATATAGTTTATGAATGAATGAAATACATACATATTCACATGATTTCACTGGGATATAGGATGTCTTGGCTTATGAAATTAGCTTACCCCTACAACTTGTTATTGAGGTACCTGTATAAACCATGGAAAGGGAGCGGTCATGTATATGTCTGTTAAGGGTATGCTTAAATTGTTCTATTGAATTTTGGAAGTGGTCTGAGAGTGTGGTATCTTTCTGTTGATTTATTATTGACTGATTATTGCATTATAGTTCAACTTCCAGAAAACAGTATTTAGGACGAGAACCAGTTTAACATTATATAAACAGTATATGAAAAGGGTATTTTGTGTTTGTTTTTTCTCTCAGTTTATTTGCAATTCGTTAAACAAATAAGGAGAGAATTTAGAACATTTCCTAAATAACATTTTGTTTCTATCCTAGATACGTTACTTCCAGTTAATGTTGAAATGAATCCGAACATAATTTTAACATTTGGATACATATTCATGCTTGCTTTATAATTGTTTTTACATTATCGAATGTTTGTGGACAGTTTTCGTGGTACCTCGCTAGCTGAAAGTTCTTCCATTTGGCTTATAAACACTTGGAAAATCGGATGGCACTAAGTAATAAAACACAGATATCAGTTTTAAATGGTTTCATAAATATTGTACAACATTATACTACATCTAATCTACATTAATATACAACATTATTACTCATCAAATCAAATAATATACACATCCTATATTCTTTACTAATATAATATCATATTACTGTTGCTTACATAGAGACAAGTAACGTTAGGCAAAGAAACCCCACAGAAATATTCCAATACACATGAGCAATAAGGCATTTAAATTAACAAACAGCTTCCATTTTGGTTCTTCTTTGATATGAGTAAGAAGACGTATTTCCTCCAACTTTTCCTCTTCCGTTCGTGTTATTTCTTGTGGTTTTTCATAACCACAGACCATATACAATAACCTTCTCCAGGTGGGTAATTTACCTAAAAATAAATACAAATGTATATAATGTACAAACATCTCAGGTAATTAGTACTTTGTTCTTTTTATGAGCAGTAAATCAAATTTAATGTGATGTATACTATAATAGTACATTCACAACGTCACTTCCTATATTTTTAATTATTCAAAAATAGCGCACTAATTGTTTCTTAGGGGTATTTTGGTAATGACGTAACATGAACGCTATTGTCGTCCTAGTTCTGAAAATTTCTTCTTATGGAAATGTCTTAGTTTTAACAGTTAAAGAAATAAATTGGATCCGAAACTCTTCCACATTTTAAACAACTAACAAAGATAAACGACGTGTTTTCGATCATTATGTTCCATTCAAGGCATGTTTACATACAAAACAACTGTATTAAGAGGTCACCTTTAGTACAAAGAAAAAGTGGACTTATAATACAGGTGACCTCTTAAAAGAGGGGCAATTCAAAGAATTTTTTTTTTTGGACAGGAAATAGAAAATATGATCTTTCAATACAGGCGGCTGCGGCTTAATAGAGGTAACCGCGTAGACATATTTGACTATATATGAAAATATGCATAACAGTGATATGTTTTCTTAGCTTCATCATAATGTGCACAACAATAATTATCAAATTGCAGTAGTATCATAATCGTATCTGACAAAGCGGACCGATGGAATAGACCAAAAGTAAAAACAACACAAATACAAACAAATAGCAAAAAATGGAGAAATAAAAATAACAAATTATCAGATAAAAATACAAATAGCAAAAAATGGAAAATAAAACTCAAATTCTCAGATAAAAATAGACTCCAACGAAACACTGAAGTTAATTTCAAGCTATTTTCAATTCTTAAGAGAAAAAAAAATGTGTGGTATGAAAAATGAAAAACTACCATTGAAAACATCACTGATAAGATACCTGTAGATTGTGGTTTAAGGGCCCGTAGACTTCGCAACTGGTCCGCTTTTTCTTCCCACAAAATCTCCTCAGAGTATGGTTCCCGTGTTAGTTTACTGTGGCGTGTCCACCATGTTAATCGTATAAGCTGAAAACATGTTAATTAAATGTAAATATTATAAATCCTGTGTGCAATATACATGCTTTGCGGATTGCATTTGTGATCAACTTGATATACAGGTAAACTTATAGAAATACATCAAACGATTGGAGCCATCGTTGTCGTAGTCGTATTGTAGTTTGAATTACAGCTATCTGTGCAATCAGAGCCTATTACCACTAACTTTGTGAGTTTGACTCCCGCTCATGACGAGTACACCATGGTAAGTGACTTGCGGCATGTCCGTGGTTTTCTCTTTGATTTCCGGATTCCTCCACCAATACAACTGACAGCCACTTTATAATTGAAATATTGACAGTGAGGGCTGGTTAAGAAAGAAACTTTACGACAAAAGAGATGATTTCAATCTTCCCTTGTGAACTTTTTATATGTAGCAACCGTCCAGCAGCTCCTGCATATGGAGAATGTATCTCTCAGTTGATCCGATATTCCAGAGCCTCTGGTTCCTATCAGTATTTTCATGATAGAGGGTTGCTGCTGACATGGACCTACTGAACCAAGGGTTCCTATTGGCTAAGTTCAAGTTATCATTTCGAACGTTTTCCGGCCGTCGCTTGTCGTAATCATGTTCCGGTCCTTTCCACATTCATGACTTATCACCGGGTTCCACTAGTGGAGGATGAACTTCTTACACTTACGGATCACCTGAGTTTATCCCAGGTTTTAGTGGGGTTCGTGTTGCTCAATATATAGTTTTTAGTGTTATGATTTGGAGATCGTTGTTTGTCCTTTTGCCCTTTTTCTATTGGCCATGGTGTTGTCTGTTCTTTATCTTTTGGCCATGGTGTTGTCTGTTCTTTATCTTNCCCTGGTTCCTATCAGTATTTTCATGATAGAGGGTTGCTGCTGACATGGACCTACTGAACCAAGGGTTCCTATTGGCTAAGTTCAAGTTATCATTTCGAACGTTTTCCGGCCGTCGCTTGTCGTAATCATGTTCTGGTCCTTTCCACATTCATGACTTATCACCGGGTTCCACTAGTGGAAGATGAACTTCTTACACTTACGGATCACCTGAGTTTATCCCAGGTTTTAGTGGGGTTCGTGTTGCTTAATATATAGTTTTTAGTGTTATGATTTGGAGATCGTTGTTTGTCCTTTTGCCCTTTCTCTTTTGGCCATGGTGTTGTCTGTTTTTCGATTAAAGGATTCTGATAACAAGGTTTCAGTTATATCGTTGCAGTCAGTTTTATTGGAGAAAACCACCGCCACTGCCGCAAGTCACAAAATATTGTTTCGAGTACATCCAACTACCATACGATCACAACCTTGACGGCCCTTTTCATTTTCTGTTTTATATGTTATTTTGTATACGTTTTATGTCATGCATGTATTTACTAGTATAACATGACTTGTTCATATTATTAGGCTGAGTTCCTTGTGACTGTTAATAAAAAAAAAGGTGCTTGCCGTTCCGTTTGTACATTTATGGCATAGGACGAAAACAATTTATATCCCACATAGAACAATCCTACACTACTGGACGAAAACGTTACTGAGAAATTAAAGAAATGACCCCACATATCGTTTAATAATAGATTTGTATATAACAAAATACGTATACAGTTAAACATGTTCATAAGGTCACCTGTATTAAACAGTCACCTGCATTAAAAGGTCACCTTTTGCTTGTCCTGTCATAGATCATAGACATTTCATAAGAACTGAACCTCCTTGAGGAGGTCACCTGTCTTTATAAGGCCACTTTTTCTTTGTCCCGAAGCTGACCTCTTAATACAGGTTTGACGGTATATATAGATACAAACTTACATGTTTTTCGTCCACTGGATCTGTCATTAGAGAAACGACCACCATGACAAACATACTTAAGAAGAATAATATAATTGTAAAATGTAGGAAGTGAACTTTTGATAATATTGCTGGTCTTGTATCCTCTTCGCCACAATTTGGAGAACCGTACCCAAAATCTAATCCCATACGGATTAAACCTACCACTAATCCACACATTGATCCCCAGAAGGCTCCCTACAAAAGACAAGTAAATATTATTTGTTAAGTTATATTCAATATTTTAAACAAAGGGTTACGTCTTTTGCTATTTCACAATACTATTTGAAATGAAATATTATTTGAAACCGAAAACAATGAATGAATGTACTTACAAAGAGCGAGTGTATATTTATAACTAATAAGAAACGTTTTAAAATACCAAAAGGATAATCAGAAGCAATAAATGGACGGACAGACAATACAATGGACAAAATAAATTATTTCTTGCAATAAATCTTATATTTGAACATCAATTCAATAATGAAAAAAAAAAAATGAAAAAAAATATATTTAGGTTAAAAATATATCAACAATAAACACGAGTGATTAAAAATTTCTAATTCATCTAAATATAAAATTGCAAAAATTAATTATTAAATGTTGATAAATGTCAAACAAGAATAATCCATGAAAGTTTCTCAGTTTATTTTCAATGGGGTCCTTTACAATTTATAAATGATAGCTTAACCGATGACAATGTGATAATATTACCTTTTCGTTTGTTCTTTTCCATAATATAGCTAATAAAAAGAGCGATAACACTGGCGGAGCTAGATAACCTGTGACAGACTGGATGTAATTAAACAGTTGTCCCCCTTGTGATGCTTGTAATACAGGAATCCACACTATACTAACTACTACCAATATCAGAATAAATATCCTGTAAAAAAATACAAAATATTGTTTTCAGTGATTGGTATTCAGCAGTTTATGCAACCTGAACATTAATATACATTAAAAATGAAATTAATTGTCCTTAAATGTAATATATTATACATGTACTTGTCAACTTCATGTGTGCAATTTCGATATAGTTTTAATAATAATTTTGTGTTAAAATTGTACCTTTTTATGTTTTCTTATACCAATGAACTATTATACTGTACAAAATACAACAAAGATAAAGATACCATTATCGGTACGACTTCAGCCTTTGATTTGCTTATTTTATGTGTACATAAATTGTACGTTTTGTAGTCCATGTACTGTTTGAAATTTAATATTTTATATTGGAATCTATCTTACTTTACGTGTGCTTTATTCACCAATTAGAACTATATCTGGTAGTATTGTACATAAGCTTACCGTCCAATAACCAGCAATTCACCATCTGCAGCACCAGGTCGTAAACGTTTCCAGATATCCATTGTAAATATAGTACTTGAACTGTTAAACACCGACGTTAGAGAACTCATTAGGGCGGCCATCATGGCAGCTAACATTAGTCCTCTGAGTCCTATCGAAAATTGACAAGTGTCAATATTTATTACGAGCATAACTAGCAAAATAAACGACAACCCTCCTACTACACTCCTCCCAAAAATATGAAATATATTAAAATAATAAACATAACAAGGGCAACGCAAAGCGTGTCGGATCCCATCGCCTACAAATTTGACCCCGTGACCTTGACATTTGACCTTGAAACTCAAGAGGGTTCCAGATTCTCTTAAGGACTAAGTATGTACCAAGTTTGGTAAAAATCCATTGAAGGATGTTGATTCTAGAGTGTTCACAAAGATGTTACGGAAGGACGGACGGACGGACGGTAGCGTTACTATATCCCTTCGCAACTTCGTTGGCGAGGGGATAATAATGATCGATTACCACAAAACATATCATTTTAGTTTTCTCATTATAAACTTTTCATTTCAGCAGCATATTATTGATTATATAATTCTCAGTTGACACGATATTCCAGAGTTGGTGTTTCATATCCGAATTTCGTTGATAAAAGATTGATGCTACCAAGGAATCTACTGAAATAATTTTTCTAGCGGTAAAGTTAATGTCTTGATTTACCGTCGACATCATGCATTCATCCCGGATATTAGTAGGATTATTTTTTCTATTTTCGACCTCTTTCTCTTAGCCATTGTATTGTATGTTGTTCTTAAACTTACGGCCTCTGATCACCTCCTTTAATTGTAGCGATATATACATATGAGAAGGTTAAGACAATCGACTACTGCTCAATATGAATGTCTGTATACAACTTAAATTGATAAAAAGTGTTATTGCTAGATTATATATACTCTTTTAGACATTCGTAATCTTTTAAGACAGAGTTTTCATATTGCAACATCAGAATACATTTTAATCTAAACGGGAATTCATATTTGTAGACAATTTAGGCATAAATACAATTCAATTTCCTCACTTTCGGAACAGTTCCAAAATTCAATTGAAAAATTGTAGAAAGAGGAAACAATTATATATTGTATATGTGTAATAAATCCGACGAAAAATTAAAAAACAGACATAAGCAAATGTGTATATACATTATACTGGAACAACACGACGGGTACCACTAACAGAACAGGAACCCGCCTACACTTCCGGGGCACCTGAGTTCATCCCTGTTTTTAGTGAGAATCGTGTTGCTCAATCTTTAGATTTATTTGTAGCCATTTGTGCTTCGTTGTTTGTCCTTTTGTCGATTTTCTTTTTGCCATTGTGTTGTCCGTCCTTCGATTTACCGATTCTGATTACCACTTTAGCATCTTCAAACTTATCTTAGATCAGGGGCGGATCCAAGGAGGGGGGCGTCGCACCTTGCGCGGCGCCCCCCCTCCTTCCCCCCTAAAATTTGAAAAAATATGATTTTTTTGCGTAAAATCGTGATTTTTCACAAGAAATACCCAAGTGTGCCCCCTAACTTGAAATCCTGGATCCGCCCCTGTAGATGAACACATACATGTACATAAAAGGTATACCTTCTGGCATTAATTCCACTACAAGTTTTGGGTAAGCGATATTAGTACATCCTGCTGAGTTATCACATACTATCTTACACACCTCAGGATCAACACAAGCAATTTGATCTAAAAACAAAATAAAGAATATTAGATAATTTTCAGTTTTGTTTTCTTTTGATTTTTCGGGTTTTTTTTGCGCCGGTACCTGATATTTAAGTGGTTATTTCGCGAGGTTTGGTTTGCGACTTTTTTTTAGTGAAAGTGTTTGCAATGGCATTACGTCTACCAAAAATTGGAAAAAAGCATGAATACAAATTTCGCGATATTAGTGTTAGTTGAAGCGATAGAAATAAAGGTTTCAAACATTTATATGATTGTTTTTGGGGAAAATGTTAACGTGAATACCAGGGTCGTATCTGAAATCGCTTTAAGATAAAGCAATCCAAACCAACACGGTGATTTTGTTTTTTGGTGTTTAGTATCACTTTCAACAAAGTTTCAGCTATTTCATTTGTATTGGTGGATAAAGCCGGAGTACTCCTAGAAAACCACTGATCTGTTGCAAGTCAGACAAAACTTTATCACATAATAATAGGGAAATTTATTAGTGGTAGGCACTGAATGGATAGGTAATTGTTATTCAAACTACCATATCATCATGACAACGAACGAAACCCCACCTGCCCCTTAGGCCAAAATCGGATCAATTCGCTTTAAAGAAATATGTCCAATAACTATTTTTTTCAAGTTAAATATTTATATATTTTATTTGAACATTATATTATTACATACCACATAAATGCAATAAAGTATTTGATGCAATTTGAGCATATTAATTAAATAGATATAAAACATTAAAACCTATGGACAATTTCATATAGAGGAGCTAAATGATATGATTTGATTTATAAATAAAACATAATAATTAACGTGAGTAGATAATTACAAAACTCATTGCCTACCTGTAAACAAAATCCTGCTGATCATGCCTGGGAAAACTGTGGTAAATAAAGGAAGGATTTTCAGGTATGCTGCCAGTATGGACCCTCCTTTCACATGATGCATATCTTTGGCGGCAAGAGATCTTTGGACAAGAACCTAGGAATTAATTCGTAGACCTGAGCAATATTTTAAGTGATATGCGAAGATGTTCACACTATTCTTAGGCATCTTACTTCATTTTTCATATCATTATACAATGGAACTGGAAATGCTATGTTGATGAAAGCGGTAGAATAATTGCTGATAAATATTTTGAAATGAATGACAATCACTTACAGTCTGTTATCACTAAGTGGTTCTCAAATGACAATGTGTCTTTTCCCTTTTATAGATCAGAACATCTTACCCTTCGCGATCATCTCGGTTCACATACGTGTATATTTTATGGGTTCCGTGTAATGACGTAATGTTCCTAATAATTATTCATAATGTAAGCATACGATAAACATGATGAATATACAAAATATAGAGGTAAATAGTTATTTCATTTGCTTACATACTTACTTGATCAGAACAAAAATACCAACAGCTGAGAATTGAGATGCCAAAAACATTTCCAGGCCAAGGAATATCCCCCTTTACAGCATCACGTAGCAGATGGAAGGCCTCGTCTGTAGGGTGTCCACAACTAGAACCATTAACTAGTGGTGACGGAACTGCATCAGGATATAGCACGTATATTTTTTCAAAACCTCCAACTTCGATAAAAGCTTGAAATGAAATGAAAAACGGAAAATACAACACTGTCGGAATAATTCTAAAATATAACACAAAAAATTGGAGAAAGAGGCAACATTGATTCCAATTACACATAAATACAGGTCCGCGCTTCCCCTGGCTGCTACATGTATATATAGGCACTTCAATAAAAGATGGCGGAATTAAACTACTGTTATGGGGCCAAACATTTTCCTCTTAGTAAATTAAATACATTAAGTGAAAACGAAATATACAGTAACAGTGTCATAAAAAGACGTTTTAAGTAAAGGGCATAGACAAGATAACCAAAATCGGCTCTGGTTACCTATGCCTGGGGATATAGACTTTAGTTTTATTCAATTTCAATATTTAGGGATTGTAAATTTCAAACTAAATATATTTGATAAAAATGGCAGTGCAGAATATGGAATTCCTAGTATATTTAACAGTGATCAATTTATTTGTTATAAAGTTATCATACATACAGTAAGAATAATCAGTTGTTTATCTAAAGAAATAGCAATAGTATGTCTTCTGCAGTTGTAAAAGTAATAGTTTACATTATTATACTTTTACAGTATTTTTACTATATAAATTAACAGTCATAGATTTGCTAATTTCCCCTAGAAGTTTACATTATTATACTTTTACAGTATTTTTACTATATAAATTAACAGTCATAGATTTGCTAATTTCCCCTAGAAGACTTTTTCCCCGGAAGTGAACTATTTCCCTATCCGCAATTTTGCACGTTCATATTTCCCCGTTTTTTTTAAATCCTTGAAATTATTGAAAGTTTCAGTTTCAGAAGACTTCATCAGTATGAGTTTAATAACTGATAACCTAGAAATAATCACAACACAGAGAAAAAAGCCTTTGGGGACAATAAACTTGCTACTTCTCACAACCGGTCTTTAACTGTATACTAATCAATTATTTCAGCAAATACTCAACAGCAAACAAAATGCACCACTAACAATAATTTTCTCTTTTTTTCTAGTTATGCTTAAACTGTTCTGTTTATTCAATGGAGTGTTAAACACTTTATCACACTCTTACCATGTTGCTGATAACAAATAGACATTTTAAAAAATTTTGAAATCTCAAAATTACTTCTCCCGGGACTAAAAATTAAAAATTATGCAATGTTATTGAATGGTGTTGTTTCCATCACCGATCAAATATTAGACCAACTTGTGAACGCTATGATGATCTCTTCTCCAAAACACCTTTCCATATATCAAAACGCATACATTTGCGACACATTTTATAACAATCGGCTCTTCTGGTAGTAGAGATATGGGGACCGTCGTGGCCGTGATCGCATGGTAGTTGGATTTACAACTACCTATGCAATTAGTGCCTATCACCACTGATGTTGTGAGTTCGAATTTCGATTATGTGATACAGCTTATCAGTGACTTGCGACAGGGTCACCCGGTTTCCTCCATCAATAAAACTGACTGCCACGATATAAATTAAATATTGTTGTAAGTGGCGTTAAACCCCATAATACCAAAACCAAACTAATGATGTGTGTCGTGTTTACTTGTCAGGGAATAAATTTCGACTTGTACAAGATAGTATTCACCTAACAATAAATTTTCAAATATTTACAAAGCAATTATTTGTAATATTTAGCAGGTACACTGTCAACTAATATTGTTTAAGATTTGCTTACCTAATACCATCAATACAATAGCTCCGGCTACCATGATGACTGTTTGAAGAGTATCGGTATATATAACAGCTTTTAAACCACCTGAATAGAAAAAAAAATAATCAAATAGTGTTAAAAGTTCAATTTTCTTCTTAATCTGTCTAACACTGTCATACAGATTTTCAATTACTAGTGGCACATGGCGAAAACAAGATGCATTCGAAAAGATGATATGTCCGCTTGCCACTAGACTAACAAACTTACAGGAGAATCATAAAAAAACACTGAATGTAAAGACTTTGGTTTAATTTGATCGGAGCTCGAACACACGGTCTACCGTACTCCCGCCGAGCACTCAAATCATTACATCTCCGATGCGGTTAGGTTAATAGCAACAACCAATCGTATAATCACCTCTCCCCTCCACTACATGAACATAACAAATACGAAATTTGACATGGCTTTCACAAATAAATGCCAAGAAAAAAAAACATAATGGAGTTTACCGAAAGCCTACTGGTATAGCTGTGGGGAATAGTTACTGGTCAGCAAAGCCATAGTTTCCATCGAATTCTGCATATTCACAAGTTCGAGGTTTGACAGAGAAGTGAACCGCAATGTTCTTGATAGTTCTACAAGTGTACAAATGTAGCATCGACTTTTAAACTATATATGTTCATCTTTTTATATTGTGTCCATGACACTCCTCCCCGCCAGAGAAAACAAAAGAAGGCTTAGGTCGATAAAATCAATGAATCAACGTATAAGTAAGTGGGTTAGTGAGTGGTTGTATTTGCTCAGCTATGTGATGACGAGAACAACTTGTTTTAATGAGATATTAATGAGGTATATTTTGATCAATGCCGGGTTGGGATGTTTACAGTGCTACATCACTGAAACAATAGTAATGATTTGATTTGATTTTTGGTGTTTTAACGTCACTTTCAACAATATTTCAGCTATATCATAAGGACCAGTTTTAGTGGTGGAGGAAATCGGGAGTACCCGGAGAGAACCATCGACCATGGGCCTAGCAACTGGTAAACTTTATGACTTGCGGCTGCGAGTCGAATGCACCCTTTTTTGTAATTTACAAAGCCGGGCGCGAACCCACGCCGTATTGGTGATAGGCTTGTGTATGAGTTGTTAGATCCATCGACCTAACTCGTTGAGCAATAGCACGCAGGTAACACATGTCCTAGCGGAAATATACTATACGTCTTTGCTTTTATTCATTAATGCTGCGTGCACAGTGTAGAACCAACATATATAAATTTGTTGTTGTGTTAGGCTACAATTCCACATATTTTTCAAACACAATTCAAAAAGGTAAACATGCTACCCCGAGGAACAAGTGATCAGTATGCTGGAATTCCTCATCGATAACATATTTGCTTCAGCAGGTCGTCGGCATACCAATGGGTACGAATTGTGCCCCTCTCCTAGCCGATTTATTTTTATACTCATATGAGTCGGAGTTTCTTCAAAAGCTTGTAAAAGATCAGAAGATTCATGAAGCTAGACCCTTTAATTTCACATACAGGTATATTGATGACGTTTTATCTATCAATAATTCTAGATTTGCGGAATTTCTTCCATTGATATATCTTCCAGAGCTGGAAATTAAGGAGACCACAGATACAGCTTTGTCCGCATCATTTTTGGACTTATACCTCGAGTTTGACGACAGTGGTCAACTCAGTACTAAAATTTATGATAAACGGGACGAATTCAATTTTAAAATCATAAATTTTCCAAATATTTGCAGCAATACACCAGCTTCTCCTACATACGGTGTTTACATCTCGCAATTGATACGTTACACAAGGGCCAGTAGCAATTATTCTGATTTCCTGAAACGTCATCTTTATCTGAGAAACAGGCTACTGGACCAGGGCTATAAAAAGATTCGCCTTATTCGATCTCATATTAAAAAGTTTATATTCCGATACCAAGATCTTGTCGAAATATATTCTCTCTCTCTGCAGAGACGATAATAAACGATGGATTTTCATGAGGTGAAAATGTATCAAGATAAGGAAGTCAACAAAAATGTCAAAAATATTTTTTGTCAATGTGTGACGTAAAAGTGTTTTTGACATTTATTTTCGTAGTTAAAATACTTCAGATGACCCGTAGTTGTTGATGGAGATGGTTCACGATAGATGTTCCACCCTCCTCACTGAATTTAGTACTGCGCTGACTACTATTTTGCCTATTTTGTTCCAGTATTGTTATAAATACTTTTATAGTGACAGCCGGAACATTTGAACGTAATGAAAGCGGAAATGCCTGTACCAAGTCAGGGTAATTACGGTTTTCACAGTTTTTCGGTTGTTGACTAATTTTGTCTGTTTATATACTTAGGAGTTTTGACTTTCCCTTTGGAAGATTATTCGGAGTTCGGTAATTTTGTTATTACCCTTCTTCACAGTAATGCGAACCATTACACCACCGAAGCGGTTCATAACAAGTACATGCAAATTATTGAGGTCAAATCTCTGTTTTAATGATAGATCAGTTCTTTCTTACTAGCTGTAAGCTAAATAATTATAACATGTAGGCTTCCGATTATCATATCTTATCGTTATGTGCTTAAGTTTGTCAGCAACAATGTGCGAGGTAAGTTGTCTTCTCAGAGTACTTTTGTTTCATAAACCACTGCATTTGATTAGAACAGTATACGGTGTAGCTGGACTATTCTTGACTGTGGTCTTAAACACAGTCTTAATTCTCTATTGATGCTACACGCCAGTAGTCACAAGACATGGCGCGGTTTTGCAATGTTGTAACGTTGTGTGTATCCTGTGACTACACATAACATGGCGAAGTTTTTCAACATTGAAATAACGTTGTCTTTCTCCTGGGACTACCTCTATATTTTGCAGGACTTAAATAAAGTGTTGTATTGATCAATATCAAAAACATCATAATTATGACTTCCTTATAACAAACTGTTGCAATACTTTAATGTTTATGAATAATTATATTACCAGAAATTGTATATATTGCTGATATGGCCAGTAAAACCAAAACACCAGTGTATAAATCCCATCCCACGGCTTGTTGTATAAAAATAGTTCCTGCATACATGTCAACCTGTAAGATAGACAAGTACATGATATTTCTTCCAGTTGACTTACTGCTTGTACTTTGATTAACAGCTGCATACGGACAATGAAATTAAACAAAATATCACACCCTCAGAACAGTTCCAAAATCTAATAGAAAAACCGTAGAAAGAGGCATTTATAATCGATATCAATAGCGTACACAAATATATGACCGCTCACTTTCCTAGTTTGGTGCAGGCACTTTAATTAAAAGTGGCGGGTTTAAATTAGTTTTATGAGATCAAACTTGGTGAAATGAAATGGTCATGCAAGTGATTTCCACATGTGAGCAAAAAGTAAAAATACCAACCCTCACATTATACCGGGCGAACAGCTTTATTGTAAAGTACGCCAGTATAATCTTGAACATTATACATGATATATTTAATCTTCGAGATACAGAGATTGTCCTATGTATTATTTTAGTTCTATTATCTCAATCGTAAGATATATTGGTGACAAAACGTAGATTTCAGAGGTATATACCTACCATGGTTATAAATGACTGTCCAATATGCACATCAATAAAAAGTGGTGTGATTACCTATCATTACGTGATGATTTCCGTATTGGCCTAGTTATTAGTCCGAGGGTACCTGTATTGGCCTGAGACCAAGCCGAAGGACAATACATCTGACCGAGGACTAATAACTAGACCAATACGGAAATCATCACGTAATGATATATTTATTAATTAACCAAAATATTTTATCTTATAATGGGTATTTATAAAATTGATATATTTATTAATTAACCATAAAATTGTATCTTATAATGGGTATTTTAAAATCATAAACTCGGCCAATATAAAAAACTTAGCCAATATAGGAAAAACTAAGCCAATTTGATATCGATATTGTCTTAGTTTCTTTATATTGGCCGAGTTTATGATTTTATATTGTAAAGACAGTTTAGGTTGTATTGACAACAATAACATAGAGTTAATTAATAATTAAAATTATTTGTATGGGCCTAGAAATCCCTTCCAACTAAACGCGGTAATGCAAGTGTTGTCGACATGTGAGTTAAAGGCCATCCCAGCATAAAAAGGAGTGAGCAGCTGTGTTTTAAAGAACACAGAGACCTAATTTTTAACTTTATTCAAAATATATTTAATCCTAGTGACACAGAAGTTATGTTAGGGTTAATGATTATGGTGTTTAACATCACTTATAACAGTATTTCAGTTATATCGTGACTGTCAGTTTTATTGGTGGAGGAAACAGGACTACCCGGACTCACAACTTTAGTGCTGAAAGGCGCTATTGGCACAGATAGCTGTAAATCCAACTATCATACGATCACGACCACTCCTTCTTAAAGTTAAATTAATTTATGTATATTTCGTTTCATCATGCAAAGTATACCTGTCTGTCAGTGTAAATGTCAATAAACGAATTTAAGGATACCATACCGATATTTTTGTGAAGACATAGGTAATGAGTGCCAAAACGGACATATACACCTGGAGTCTTTGACCACCAAAACGTTTCTTCAGGTATTCTGGTAAGGTATATACCTATAAAATACAATATTGTAAAATGAGAAAATAGAGGGCTTTACATACATTAAACTTAAAATAACATAATATGTCGTGGTGTTCTTGTGTTCAGTGAGTTCAGGTTAAGATAAGATGAGGTTGTTCGTTTTGTTGGTACATGTAATGGTGGCATTGATGACCATATTTTTAAGCGTTCTTTTCATAAAACATATTATTATAGTTTGTATTTATCAATCATACATAAAGAAAATATTTTCAGATGATTCCCTGTGCTGTTTTTCGTAGATGTTCATTAAAATGAAATGAAAGTGAGCATGAAGTCCAAGAAAAAGTCAGATAATTTCTTACCAAATTCATACTGGAACTCTAGTAGTGTCGTATTTTATTTCTCCAATTTAAAGTTTGAAGACTTGTTGTTTTCCCTTGCTTTGGCTTGTAAACTAGCAATGTAATATTTACAGATATTGTAGCTGTCTTTCTTTATAAGTTTCGAAAGATATTGAATTCCATATATTCTCCTTAAATATTTTAGGCCTTAAAGGTCCGGATAAAACTATAGTTGTACACAATAAACATGTAAATGAGAGAACAAAAATAGCTTAACAGAACATTGCGTCCTTGTTGCACGGATAAGAGGTTAATGAATTTTAATAAATAGTGTCAATGTTTACTAGTAAGAAAATAACATATTAAAGAAATGGATTGATACGTCAGTTAACTAAGAAACGAATGTGAACGACTTGTCCATGTCTGACTTACCCCGCTGGCTATGTAAACTGGAACAAACAACCATCCAAGCAAAAGGAGACAAAACAGACCCTGAAATATAGTCATAACACATCAATAAAAACAAACCTTTGAAAATCAGGAACGGAACAGCTTATACTTTGAAATCAGGAACGGAACACATGAAACTATAAAATCAGGAACGGAACAGTTGAAACTATAAAATCAGAAACGGAACAGTTAAAACTATTAAATCAGGAACGGAACAGCAGATACTATAAAACCAGGAACAGAACAGCTGATACTATATCATCAGGGACGGAACAGCTGATACTATAAAATCAGGAACGGAACAGCTGATTCTATCAAATCAGAAACGGAATAGCTGATACTATAAAATCAGGAACGGAACAGCTGATACAATAAGATCAGAAACGGAACCGCTGAAACTATAAATTCAGAAACGGAACAGCTGATACTATTAAATGAGAAACGGAATAGCTAGCTGATATTTCAAAATCAGAAACGGAACAGCTGATGCTATATAATCAGGAACGGAACAGCTGTCCTTTGCGAAATATGATACACAAATTTACAAATGTCATAGTTTTAGAATTGGTGCTGCTACAACTGCCCACATGATGGGTATTCCTGACAATAGAATAAAGGCTATGGGTCGTTGGCATTCTGATTCCTTTATGCGGTACATACGTATCCCACTTTTACCAGGTTTAAACATTTAAGTCACTTTTGGGGTGTGTTGGAATTGTTGTGCGAGACTGACTGAGGTGGACTTGCCCAACAATTACCAGAATGTACAATAGTATTAGCATTTTTGTATGATTTATTACTATGTTAAACAAGACTGACTGAGGCAGCTTGTTTTGGGTACGCCAATATTTTCTATTTTTGTATTGACCACGTTGAGCAAGACTGACTGAGGCAGCTTGTCTTGGATACTGGAATATTATCTATTTTTGTATTGACCATGTTGAACAAGACTGACTGAGGCAGCTTGTTTTGGGTATTGGAATATTATCTATTTTTGTATTGACCATGTTGAACAAGACTGACTGAGGCAGCCTGTTTTTGGGTACTCCAATATTATCTATTTTTGTATTAATTATGTTGAGCAAGTCTGACTGAGGCAGCTTGTTTTGGGTACAATGTACTAAAATATTATGTATTTTTGTATTGAATAAGTTGAGCAAGACTGACTGAGGCAGCTTGTTTTTTGGGGTACATGATTATCATTCTATATTTTCGAGTGTTATTGACCATGTTGAGCAAGACTGACTGATGTTGCTTGTTTTAATATAAGGTTATACATTTGTATTGTTCGTTATTTAATAACAGGTGATTTTCATACTATACAATCAGATTCATTTTGCTTTCTCACAAGTCTGACTGAGGAAGCTGGTGAAGGAATCTACTATTTTTATTATGTTCACATTAGTTAAAGTGTTATATGGACAATGTTTATAAGTGAGAAAATTTAACATGTCTTTATGAACAGTGTTAATGAAATTCACGGATGATGCCATATTGTGGAAGTGGATCATAACATTTTTAAAGGACAAGGATAAAGTTTATGTAGTGATTACCTGTGCATAATTCGAACAATGATCATCAGAAGAGAGGAAGTAGTTATGTGGTGCTATATCGGTATTAATGCAATTTAGACTGTGGCATTTTACTGTCAAGACTGACTGAGGCAGCTGGTGGAGTTAGCAAACTTTATTTTCATGCATGTAGTATGGATATTTACATTGCCGGAAAACATCATTACTTTGTGTTACAGAGGATGTTAATAAATGTCTACTTGAATATTTGAAAGGCCACTAGTTGAAAAATACTTTTATGGACAAGGGTCATATATATATATATATTTATATATACACCTGCATATATAAATACTGGAACTTGTGGAAGGAACATAACACTGATGTCTCCATCGATATGATTTGTATACCCATAGTTGACTTCAGTCTTTGAGGAGTTCAATGGACAAAATAGATACGTCTCTATACCTAATCGGATTGTGCTTTCCAACAGTAAAACTTGACGGAACATTTTCGAGGAATTGCCTATGAACATTCAGTTGCACTTAGTTACTATATATGAGATATATTTGTGTATGTATTTAATACAGGTACAACATATGAGAATCTGGACATTGCACATAGAGTAATTTTTATTTTTAACCCATCTAATTTGAATAGGTTTTGCTTTGTTTGAACGAGGCATATTTTTGGCTGGGGCAGCTTCTTCAACTTACTGTATGTTGAAGTAGCTTTGTGGCGATTTTTATGCCCCACCTTCGCTCTTTTTATTAAGTGGATTTAGTGTAGTAGTTTTTATGTTATGAATGTACCAATTCAGTATTTTGCATTGTTAATCTAGTCACTTTTATATATGTTTTTTGGTACTTTTATAGTTGTTTTTTTTTTTATTAAAAACGTTTGGCATTTTACAATAAATGCCCTTAACGACAATAATGCTTGTTATTATTTGCAGAACGAACAGAGCAAACAGTTGTCTCTATTATTTTATGTGGTTTCAGGAGGGTGCTCATTTAAGGGGTCATAAGTGTATTTATGGAACATAAATTAATTTATGATCCCTAAATAACTTTTATTTTCCTGCTTTTACAGCAGGCCAATTGATTTTATAAATTGAATTCTATATGTCAATTCTTTGTTTTACATTAAGCCTTTTAATTATAAAATCAATAATTTATTCCTATAGATTTACAGCAGCCAATGAAATGTAAGCTGTCAGCTTCCATTTTAGCTGTTTACTAAATATATACAGAGAAGAAGTGTTGATGTTTCGAAGTTTTTCCACTTCCTCCCCCACCACCCTCCTGTTATTTTTAGAGTTTATGGTGGGGCGATTTTTATGCCCCACCTTCGCTCTTTTTATTAAGTGGATTTAGTGTAGTAGTTTTTATGTTATGAATGTACCAATTCAGTATTTTGCATTGTTTATCTAGTCACTTTTATATATGTTTTTTGGTACTTTTATAGTTGTTTTTTTTTATTAAAAACGTTTGTCATTTTACAATAAATGCCCTTAACGACAATAATGCTTGTTATTATTTGCAGAACGAACAGAGCAAAAATTTGCCTCTATTATTTTATGTGGTTTCAGGAGGGTGCTCATTTAAGGGGTCATAATAAATGAGAAACGGAATACCTAGCTGATATTTCAAAATCAGAAACGGAACAGCTGATGCTATATAATCAGGAACGGAACAGCTGATACTATGAAATCAGGAACGAACGGAACAGCTGATATTATAAAATCAGGAACGAAACAGTTGATACTATAAAATCAGGAACGGAACAGCGGATGCTATTAAATCAGGAACGGAACAGCTGATAGCATAAAATCTGGAACTGAACGGCTGATGCTATTATATGTATAAATATGGAACACATGTAGAAAAGTAAAACATGTTATTTATGTTATGTAATGTCATACATCGAATCTATTGTTTCTTTTTTTTATGTTTTATGGTTTACTGAAATATTGATTACTGAATGTTCCTCCTTTAACAGGGGTTGGACACTGACGAACGAAAAGAAAAAAAGTAGTAGAGATGTAGGACATTTGGCAACACAAAAGCAAAACATTTAAAACAAGAATTTACGTACATTTAGCTCGTAACTTGCAACTGCTATCCCATTGGCTGCTCCGGTACCTGCTAACCCCACGAAACTACCACTGCCAATATTACTTGAAAATAAGGAAGCTCCAATCTAAAAGTATAACGGCACAGCATACTAAATAGTAGTTAACTTTCAGATGGAAGCAACACACCAGTAATAATATATTGGTTATAAAGATACACATCAAAAGAGCGACGAATAAACAAAATAACATTATCTGATTCTCCGACAGAGGCCAAGGTCCGAATCTAAACCTTAATCGTATTTTGCAATGAACAAACCAGGTTAAATTTAATAGAAAACTAAAACATTAATTCACGTTTTTTTTTCAATATCAAGGCTTTCCTTATAATTCACACTTTTCTTTTTTTCTAGAGTAGGAAAATACTAAAATTATTTGATCACAGACACCAGATAAAAAAAAAGAGCATAAATTAATTGTGATGGGTAAAAATAACTATGGAATAGATTAACAGTAACAATATCAGTTATCAATGGTGCTTATTTTATAATTAGAACCACATTTGCGTCTGTATCGCCTATCTGGTTATTCACACACAGTTTTGAATGACACATCAATAACTCATAAAGATGCAAATGTTGCCCCAAAAAATGCATTAATATTGGTTGAAATATGAAAACGATAAATTAATTTCGAAACTTGGCGCAGTTGGACCTTTTCGGCCAGATAATCTGAAAAAAACGTAACAAATAGAACAAAACATACTAAAAAATGGATAAAAATAAAAATTGATATACCCTTAAAATACGTGAAATTGTGAAATTCAGGCCCACTTTAGAACCTTTTTTTTTAATTGTCAAAAATCGCCAAAATTACAAATGTTGCAGAAAAACCTGGAATATTTGTAAAACGACTCATTTGTTATATGCCAACCATATAAAGCTTAGCTTATTCAAATAAACAAATGTAGACGAAATGTTTTTTTTTTAAGATTTAAAAAAATATTTTCAGTAATGGTGGTCATCTCTGATGAAATGCAGAGGGTGTTAGATACAGATTTTGAATAGTACTATCTATATTTTTTTTATTATTTCTTTTTTTTTTTACAAATTTACAAATAACATTGAAGATACATTGCATGATCCACGTGTCTCTTACAAATTTTACATGTACTTTATTGTGAGGTCGCACCCAACAGACAATGGGGCGAACTACACGCACAATCTTAAAAAGTTAAGTTGGTCTATTGCTCACAGATAGTCGGTGATACATGTATTTCTCGATTAACCCGATATATCCCAGTAATACATGTATAACTGACCAAATCATATGAAGCAAAAAAAAAAGTGTTGAAAGTAGAGCCCAAAATAAATAATCCTGGTCTTGTCTAAAATAATCTTCTTGCATTAAGCAAAAGTAGAATAATTTTAATAAGAACTTACTGTTATCCATATCATGTCTCGTCCTGCTAAAAAATAGCCGCTCACGCTTCCTCTTTGTGTTCGCCATGTTGCCTAAAAATATCAAGTATGCTATCAAAAAGATATATTTGCACATTTCCGACTTTGCATATATACGTTTTACTAGATTTATTTCCGTTTAAGGCGGACAAAAGGGTACCCTTTTATGTAGAGTTTAATCCATCATAGGTTCAAAAAGTTTGTGGAGTAACAACTTGTAATTTTTCTATTTGCTATAAAATTATCCCAGGGTTCAAATATATGCATATTATGAGAAAATTATGCTCAAAGGGCTATGATTAGGGTTATGGTGTTTCGCGCCACTTCCATCAATATTTCAGTTATATTATGGCGGTCAATTTTATTGGTGGAGGAAACCGAAATATCCGGAGAAAACCACCGACCTGCCGCAAGTCACTGACAAAACTTTATCACATAATGTTGTATTGAGTACACCCCGTCTGAGCGGGATTCGAACTCACAATGTTAGTGGTGATAGACACTGATTGCATAGATAGTTGTAAATCCAACTACCATATCATCACGATCACGTGATTGCTCTTCCCGTTAAGGATACCATTTTGTCCGTCATAAAGGAAATAACTCACATATAATATACTAGGATAAATAAGCATTACCTCTCTATCAAATGTATACTAATTATTGGTTGTACAATAAAGGTACACGAAAATTATTTGCTCTATTCGTCTAGTATACAAATAATACTGGGGGGCTCGGGTGGCTCAATGAGTTGGATCTAACAACTCATACAAGCCTATCACCAATAGGGCGTGGGTTCGCGCCCAGCTTTGTAAATTACAAAAATGGGTGCACTCGATTCGCACCCGCAAGTGATAAAGTTTACCAGTTACTTGCCCATGGTCTGTGGTTCTCTCCAGGTACTCCGGCTTCCTCCACCACTAAAGCTGGTCGCCATGATATAGCTGAAATATTGCTGAAAGTGACGTCAAAACACACAAAAAAATAAATAAATAAATAAATACAAATAATACCATGCTGACACATGTACATGATTGATGTAGAGCGAACAGTAAGAAACGGTAACAGCTTAGCGAGGACGTGACAGAGGACACACTTGCCACCGATAGGACCACCGTTTGTTTCTACTCTTGTCAGTACAAGTTGGCTGTTGTATTTAAACATCTTGCCACTGCCGGATAAATACAATATACGCATAGCGTCCTTAAAAATGAAAAAATAATTTGCCCTCTGCGGGGCAGATTAAAAAAGCTCGCCATCGTCTCGGTTTTTTTTTAACTGTTTTTTAATTCTCGTACAGATAAATTATATTTTCTGAAATTGCACATACATGTATATTGTATATGTACCATCATTCGCTTTGATTTTTTTTCTGTTCACATTAAAATACTATAATTATAGCTTGTTCAAGAATGTGAATGCATGATGATTTCAATTTAAATCTCTATTACAATAGAAAGGGATCTACCAAATAGTATTGGCATGCATGGTACATATTTAAAGTATATGCACCGTTTTTATTTGTAATGTATATTTGATTTTAGTATGCATAATTATGATTGGTTGGTTGATTTCATGATGTTTAACGCCACTTTCAACAATATTTCAGCTATATCGTGGTGGTAAGTTTTATTGGTGGAGGAAACCGGAGGACCCGGAGAAAACCATCGACCTGTCGAAATACACTGACAAAATTTATATAATTGTGTACGCCTCGCCCTGATGGCGATTCGAGCTCACAACATCAGTAGTGATACAATGACTGCATAGGTAGCTGTAAATCCAACTACCATACGATTACAGCCACGATTGCCCCTGCACAATTATGTGCATTGTACTTATAAAAATATGCACTTATTTTACAATGTATGCTTGATTTAATATACATTGTACTTATTAAATAAATACATATATATACCTATGATAACAAAAAAAAAATCCAGACTCCCAAATACTCACCCAAATTCCCACAGCAAGACACAATGCTAGATAAATCACAATAACAATCAGATCAACAGTGCTAACACCTGCTGCACTAAACGCTTCTATTGTAGTATTTCCTATCATTTTTGTTTCTAAATATATACAATTGTATGGTCGATATGGAAAAGCTATATATATATATATCTATCATATACGTCTAAACTTCAATCTTAAAAATGTTATCACTTCTTTTTACTAGTCCAAGCAATTCTCATTCACTGTTATCAATACAGGTAAAAATTTGATAACCCTATTTTATTCACGACACAATTACACTGCAAACATAATATCATAAATAGTCTATGCATTTTAGATAAGCATTAGTATATACTATTTAAAGTCTTTGTAAATTTGTCGAACGTTAAAAGGACCTGCCATCATTATAAATATGAACGATCTGTCTTCCAAGAGCTTTTAAGATTGATCTTGTTTGTCCACCTGTATATTTCACAAATATGTACATACATACTTAGAATAGAACATGCCATGGCCTAAATTAAGTCATTACTAAGACAATTGAGTATTAGTTATTTGTGATTTGTTTATGATTGTACATATTTTAGTCAGAGATCAGACTTGAAGCAGTTTGATGTAGTATTAATAGAGCGAGCTGAATAAACCATTGAATCTATTTTGATAATAATTACAACTATATTTGGTAAAATGAAATTGAAAAACAGAAATATGTAGCAAGCATCTCCTGGGAAACTAATGATATATACACCCGAACATCAGCAGTGTAGGGGTGTAAATTGCATGAAACAACAATAATACAATTATAGGCTGTGGGAAATATACTAGTAGAAAAAACCCCAGAAAGTATGCATCATAAAATGTAACGTACACAATATTTGTTTTCATACAAAACTTATATAAGTTATAGTCTTTTATATAGTATATTTGTCATGTAGAGGGGACCGCCTGTCTTTTACACTAATTTTTTAACACAATGCAAGCGTATTCTATATTTTCTTATTTAGCGGACTTTTTATTCAGTACATTGTGGCCACTTGTCTACATTGTCTACGAACAACAAAAAACAAACGTTGTTTGACAATAATGAACTCTTTCGTGGTTCTGTGATGTTGAAAACTGGTTTCTGGATCATTGACTGGTAATGGCATGAATTTATCTTTTGAAGGGAGCTATCAAAGTTGAATGCCATTGCCATTTATTATTTAATTGTCTGTATCTCTTAAGGTTCTCGAATTATTTTAATAATGACTTTAGGGTCTAAATCTAGGATTTTACCTTACTTTTTGTCTTCCTTTTGCAGAGTTATGTAATTAGAAATAGCTTTGATAAATTTCCAGGAGTTCATGACTTGTCATTTGTAAGTTGGCATCCGTCATATCTCTTATGATGTCATCGAACTCATTCGGTTAGTCGTTTGTGTCATAACATATCAAAGTTCCTGTATTATGTCCCAAACAATTTCCATCCTTAAATTAATTGTCCATGTATATATCTTGTATTATCATGTTTGATATAACCACATCACTGGTGAAATGGTTAGCTTGCTCTCCTTTCGAATGCGATAGATCGTGGGTTTTGAGTGCCGGTAGTCGGGCCAAACTGAAGACTAAGTATACAGCAATACAAAGAAAGAGCAAAGACTGATTGGCTCCGCATCAGATTTAAATGTGTTCGCGTGGAGCTACATGTCTAACCGCGGACTATTTCTTCAATGAGCGAGAACTACAAAATTCCAACCATGAAAATTAATTTTTTGGCGACTTTTCATTATTGTATGTTGACCAATTATCTCATCCATAAACTTTTCCTTCAGAATTCGACGAACTCCTTTGGGTCAAATCAAAGTTCCTTTATCATGGCCCCAACAGTTTTCATCCCTACTTTTTCCGTGTGTGCATTTTATATTATTATGCTTGCTATAACCACACCAGGGGTGTATTGAAATGGTTAACTTGATCGCATCGAATGCCGTAGATCGTGGGTTTGATCCCTGGTCGGGTCAAGCTAAAATATTATAAAATTGGTATTGTTGCTTCTCTGGTAATTACGTAGAACACGAGAGAAAGATCAGACTGGATTCGGAATCTGGATAATGTGGGCGACATGTCTAACTGTGGACTGTTGTTATGAACTAGCACTGTAAAATTCCAACTATGGTCTGTCACATGATCCATTTGTCAAACATATGGTATTTAATGTTTATGTGCCCATTCCTTACCCTTTTTCATTGAAATTCAAATAATATACTCCATCACTATGTAAATGTTTTAGATTTTTCCTTGACTTTCTAATTATCTACGGAGATTTAATATACATAGTCGCCATAGAGCATTCCGACCAACGTTGTAATGCATTAGACCACAGAATGTGAAATTATATACAGTGTGGATTCAATCAAGATTTTTTTTGGAAAATTACCGTAGAAAATTTAACCAATTTTGGAATAGATGCAATATAATATATAATGACATACAACGACGCTATGCCGTGGCCGCGGTTGTGTGGTAGTTTGATTTGTAACTAACTATGCAATTAGTGCCTACCACCACTAACGTTATGAGTTCGAACCCCGCTAAGACGTGGTGTACTTGATACAACATTATGTGATAAAGTTTGTTTGTTAGTGGTTCGCAGCAGGTCGGTGGTTGTCTCCGGGTACTCCGGTTTCCTCCACCAATAAAACTGACCGCCAAGATATGACTGAAATAAGTGGCGTTAAACACCATTAACCAAACCGATATACCTGTACAAATACAATTTATATTTATAAAAAGAAAACCTCATCTCCCAGACCAATATTAGGTTATCGTAAAGTATATGTTATACATACTAAATTCGTCACATTATTTGATTAAGTGAGGTATGCGAAGAGGATTGAAATGTTAAGCTTAAGGATGACGGACGATAGAGAAGAACGGACATAAACTGATGACTGTATTCAATTTTTATATTCATTTACGCCGTTTAAGCTTGAAACATTGTTTTTGTTAACAAGCATTGTACAACCTACGCCAACACGATCATGTGACAGTAGATAGTAAAATATATACTTGATACACTCCTTATCAGGAACGTTTGCATTGTGTCAAGAGACATTTGAAGGTAGGTTTAATATTTTATTCATTTTATTAAAATTGCCTATCTTTAAACGAATTTTACACAATATGCAGAATATACATGTGCACTTCCAAAATGTGAATTCCTGTTTTGAATAACTGGTGATGTTCTCATTATTAATGTATTCTACAAACGTTTCATGAAGCATGAAGGAGACATTCCTGTAAATATTAAGCGTACGGTTGTATCTAGTGGTGACACTTTGGCTATAAGGAAGAAGCTCAGTGGATCAGCGTGTCTGTCTGAATGTGAAATCAGTATATATCAGATCCAATCGGTTATTGGTGTCATCTAGCAATTTGGAAAACGATCCCTCAAATACCATAGACACGTTTATTGGTATGATATTTACGTATTTATTTCTAATGGTATCATCCATCGACTTATCAACATTTCAGCACTGGCATAGCATTAGATTTATTTATGCTTGCAATTTACAGTTCCTAAACAGTGTAATAATTAATAAATACGTCCTCTTCCCTCATGCATATGTGACCTTAGACGATTTTAGCTATCATGTTTAGATCTTTTAGTTTGCTTGCAACAAAAACTTGTTAATTTATTTAGCTTTCCAATCTTTTGTATTTGACCGTACCTGACAACGATATTCGGGAAACGCGTCGTGGTCGTTTTGAGTTGACACAAACATTGTTTGTTTATATCTGTATTGTCGTTAAAATCCTTTTTTTAAGGGAATTGGATCCCTTTGATCGGTTTAATCCCGCCATATTTTGTGCAAGCCTATAAATATGACATGATACGTTTGTGTCAAATGTTCGAGGTGCGAGATGGTTGTGGTGTTTTTTTATTGGTGGAATTATTAACCATCAAAGTTTAAACTTTCTTTTTATATTCTATTTTCTGATCAGTCAATTTGATTTTCAGAAAATTTTATTTTTGTTAACGTGTGTCATTTACGCAATTCTTTATCTGAAAATTGTTAAATATACTTAAATGGTATCTAAATATCAACAAACCTATACACTGTAAATATTACTAAAATCAACAAAAAGCTTCACTTTCTTAAATGATAAAATTGATAACAAAAACAGTTTATACTTTAATCCTTGATAGTGTATCCTTAGCCACGATCACATGCACACATACAGATCCGTGGGGATACATACATAATGCGGTTGTGTGATGATGTTTAACGCCACTTTCAACAACATTTCTGTTATATCGTGGTGATCAGTTTTATTGGTAGAGGAAACCGGATCGAGGACCCGGAGAAAACCACCGACCTGTCACAATGACAAACTTTATCTCATAATGTTGTTCACCTCGTCCTTATCGAGAATCGAACTCACAACATCATAGGTGATAGGCACTGATTGTATAGGTAGTTGTAAATCCAACTACCATGCGATCACTGCCACTTTACATAATGCGTGATGTGATTGTAACTACATATTTATATCGGACGATCAAACCTTAATTGTTTTAAGATGAAGGATTTGGGATAAATGATTTGAAAACCTGCAATCCGTGAATTGTCAGTACAGTATTTTAAATATATTTCATGATAAAATGTATACAACGTATCCTTAAAGGCTATTACAATAGCGATGGAAACCTCTAAAAATGTTTTCTACTTTATTTAAAGGGAGATATTCTTTGCGTTAGTTACTAACAAGGGAGAACACTCTATTATTTACTCAAACAAACATTAACACGGTAGAAAAGGGTGAGAAAAAAGAGTTGAATAGCGTTAAGGATGCAAGATGTGGTCGTTCAGCATTGCAATGTAAAAACACTAAATCATTTCTTTGAGATTTTCAATTAAATTTATTATTGGTTTTTTTAAACATTTTGTCTGAAGTTTAATCTTTCCAACATCATACATTTTCTTAAACGTACATGATTCCTCTAAGTTCTATCATGGAATGTTCAAAATTTTGCAGTGAAATGCCAGGCCTCACTACTTACAAAAATATCGCTGGTATCCCCATAAATTCAGTGTTTATTGGCCAAATATTCGTTACACAGTGTATTTGTGACTTAACACGATATACATTTGTATATATGTAAAACTCAGATCGACGTCCGGACTCAAATCGACGTCCAATCCTCAAATCGGCGTCCAATTCTCAAATCGACGTTCAATATGACGTCACTGATGTATACTCCAAAATACGTCACACCAGTTTTAGGACATGGTTTTGAAACAATGATGGAGAAGGGAAAAGACCAGATTCAGAGTACATTGTACTTTAGCAGACCCTGACCCTAATCCTAACTTAACATTAACCTTAGCCCTAACTCTAACCCTAACCTTAACCCTAACCCTAAACCTAACCCTAACCATATTCCTAGCCCTAACACTAACCCTAACCCTAAACCTAAACCTAACCCTAACCCTCACCCTAACCCTAACTCTAACCCTATACATAACCCTCAACCTAAACCTATCATAATATCAATGAATGGGAAAATGCTTTAAAAACACAAAACAAAACAACAACTTTAAGAAACAGATCAAAAAAAAAAACACGCAAAACAAAACTGTCATTACAATTATTTTTGACGGCAAACTTTGATGGTACAAACGGACATATTGTAGATATGCGAGTTTGGAAAGGACGCCGATTTGAGAATATTCTAAAATTGGACCGTGATTTGAGATAATGACGTCAGTGGACGCCGATTTGAGGAGTGGACGTCGATTTGAGTCCGGACGTCGATCTGAGTCTATCATATATAAAAAGCACAAGTATAATAAACGTTAATCCTTTCCAAGATGATACCACCGCGGATGAAACATATTGGTTTACCTGTTCCGTCGTGTTTTCCGCGACGGACCCATCGTGGAAAGGATTAATTTACGTGGCGGAATAGTGGGAAATGTAAAAAAAAAAAAGTAAAAAAAAACCAAAAAAAAAAACACGCTGTGTCCTCTGTATACATATTAGGTCAAAAACACACTGGGCAATTAATATTATTTAAATGCGATACATTAATTAAGTATGTGTTTTGACGGCGACTTTCTCAAAGTGAAATTGTGCCCGATACATATGCGATACATATTTTATTTTCCATATTTATAGAACAAAAATGGAGAGTGGTAAATGTGAGCCATGTAAACGAATGTGTAAAGATGCACAAGGATTATTTTGGTGTATTTCCTGTCCGGAACTATTGTGTAGGTCGTGCTCAACATACCACAAAGTTCTTACGGCAACAAAATGGCACTCTGTGGTTTCCTTAGAAAAATACGAATCGTTATTACCGATCATGAAAACAGTACAAATAACGTGTATCCAACATCAGAACAAATTATTTGAATATTTCTGCGTGATACATGATTGCCCGTGTTGCATTCGGTGTAAAAGGAGTCAACACAGTGCATGTCAAGACGTTGAAAAGATAGAAGAAGTTGTGAAAGCAGTGAATTTGTCAGAAGAATTGTTTAGCTTAAATTCAAAGATTGGGAATTCTCTGAACATTCTGGAAAAGCTTTCTAAAAATAGAGATAAAAATATACTGAAATTGGGCTCACAGAGAGAAGACCTCTATAAACAATTGAAAATTAACCGAGATTTAATTGATAAAGCTCTGAATGAATTTGAAGCCGACACAAAATGTGCATTAGAGAGCAATTGTGACAAAGAAAAGGAAGTCATCCTGGAGCAACAAAGCGAAATAACCAGTAAAATTGCTGATTTAAAATATAGTCAACACCAGATTAAAAGTATATCAGATATTAAAGTCGAATCAAATATACAGTTCTTTTTGTTTCAAAATAAGGCAAAAGAACAAATGAAACAGAACGAAACCGACATTGACAAAATATTATCATCTCTCTTTGATATATCTTCAGCATGCACTTTATCGACTGAAATTAACCATGAAAGTCAGTCTGTAAAAATGTTGAAAACACTTGAATTTCAAAGGAGAATGTGTAGTCTTGATTTAGAATTAGAACACGGCTCTGAGGAAGATAATGAAGAAATAACAGCTTCATCAACAGTTGAAGCAGGCGACATATTAAAGAGGCCAGATCAGAATCTTAAATTAGCTGCTGTCACTCTGGTAGCAAGTGGCAAGTTATTAAAAGATGACAATCTTCAACTACCAAGTGTCGAATTATCAAAAGATGTCACTCCTCAACTACCAAGTATCAAGTCATTAAAAGATGTCACTCCTCAACCACTAAGTGTCAAGTTGTTAAAAGATGTCACTCTTCAACTACCAAGTGTCAAGTTATTACAAGATGTCACTCCTCAACTACCAAGTACCAAGTTATCAAAGGATATTACTCCTCAACTACCAAGTGTCAAATTATTAAAAGATGTCACTCCTCAACTACTAAGTGTCAAAGGGTTATTAAAAGAAGCCACGCCACTAAACATTGAGACGATATTCCGATACAAGTACCATTTCACATTCGACGCAACGAAATTCAAATCCGAGAGCCTGAATCCATTCATTAAAGTGGTATCCAGTGATCGTGTACTGATACCTGGAAATAAAAATAAAAATTTGTTATTCTTTACAAAATCCGGGAAAAAGCAAGGAGAAATAAAACTGGATTATCCAGCGACATCTGCTGCTGTTATTGACGACAAAACACTAGCCGTAGCAGCAAATATGGCTGTTGTATTTGTTAATACAAAAACGTTTAAGCGTATTGGTGTGATCCCCATGGGAGACAAATGTATCGGAATAGCATATGTCAAAAATCAGTTAGTTGTCAATTGCATAACGCGTGGGTTGATTATTATGGATATAGATGGAAATGTTGCACAAATATTGAAATCGATAACAGGAAGCATGCAGATATGCACATTGGACAATAAGACAATAGTATTGTTTAGTCCACTATCCAACGAAATTGATTGTCTTGATATTCCGACTTCTAGGAAGAAGTCATATTTTCAAATACCTGGAAAACATGGTGCTAAATGTGTGGCAAGTGACCGAAACGGTAATGTATTTATCGCTAGTCAAGATGGGATCTTCCTAACGCGCCCTGCATCCAATGAGTACAACACTGTATTGAGTAATATCTATAAAATGGAAAGGCCACTTGTGATCGATATTGATAATAAAGGTCACGAGTTATTTGTGCTTTATAACGACGGAAAGTTAGTGTATGTTTTTGCAAAAACAAATTGACGATCGATGTTTGTTGGAATATCTTTTAAGTTCAGTTCCAAAAATGTGTTTGTTGCCAATTGCATTTGCGACATACATTTCAATATGAGCAGAGCCATAAATTACTTGGTATACATTTTTTGTATGTAAACACAGCGATTTCCTTCTTATCAAATTCGAAACAGGTACATTTTTGTGTGTGATATTCTGAATAATACAAATATAGTGGAACTTGTGCAATCCGACACTACAGTTATCCGACATCATGTGACATCCGACAAAAATGGATTTTCCCAAAATATGTCTGTTGACTAAAATAAAATCTGAGTATTCCGACATCCGATACAATATGACAATACGACATATTTTCCTGGTCCTTTGGTGGGTCGGATTACAAAGGTTCGACTGTATATAAATGAATTCAGTATTTAATATAACATCAATGGTATTATCGATGTTTTTCAGTTTTTATGTAAATAAGAACAACTGCGTGGTATTGTGTAGTATATTTAGACTTTAAACATTTATGAAGGAGAGGACCTTGTTGTATTTTTTCTGATTGTTATTTTTCTGTCACATGTCGACACCTCTCACCTCTCTACTTTCGCGACATATCGTGAAGATATTTCGCTTCAAATACCGAACAGTCATAAGGCATTCAAAACATAGGTACGCATACATAATTTACTTGATGGAGTTATCTTCCCGGATATGGAAACCTTGTAAAGCATGACACAATTGGTGGAAGAGATCGAGGTTTTCACAAAGCATTGTCCAGGCATGTTTCATAGGGACTACATAGTAGTAGCATGGTTAGTGTGCTCGATACGAGTGTTGAAGATCATTGGATCTAGCCATGATAGGGTCAAATCAAAGACGAGAAAATTGGTATTTGCTTCTCCTCTGCTAAACATGCAGATTTAAGAAATAAGAGCAAATACTGGTTGGCACGGAATTTTGATAATGTGTCTGTGTGGAGTGACATTTCTACCCGCGTAACGTCGTGTCGTCAAGACATGCCTGATCGCTTCATGCGCTTCAGAAAGCGCCTGCAAGTATTGTTTTCCCGCAATATCCATGGATTAAGAAGAATTGGTGGTAAAACCGCTCGCAGTCGGTAGAGTGAGCATAACCTCGGCCACGACGACCTGTAATACGCCTATTCTGATTGCCACGCGACTCATAACTTTACCTTAGTCCCGCTATTTTGTTTTTATTGAAAACTAGAAGAGTGAACTGTCATGTATGTGTGCGCTAAGGGCATCTATTTTGCCTGTTTCTGTTATTTCCCGATTGCATTTGGGTGTTCTTGTTTTACATTTTCCTATTAATGAAGATAACAAAATATTCCGGTCAAAACGTATCAAAGTTGAAGTATCATAGCCCAAGCATTTACTTATGCTGCCTAAGCATTTATTTATGCTGTAATTGTTCTGTGTCTCTTGTCCTTCCGCAGTTATTTTTATCCCAAATACGACATCTAAGTTTAATGCAATCTTGACCCCAATTTTCTTTAACCTTTGTGAAATCCTATATCTGCGACTTATGGCTATTGAGTTTTTACCAATAACTGCATCTTCAATTGTTCGAAGGAGTTATGCCCTTTCACAAGCAGGCTGTCAAGTGTCCTATTTTTTCCTATATTTTCCTTTTTTGTCACCACTTCCTATATTTTCCTGTATTAGGGCTAAGATTCCTGTATTTTCCTATATTCCAGTACAAAAAAGAAAAAAAAAGAATGGATAATGAAAACAGTGAAAGCTGTGGATTAAGTTCTTGATATTGGTTGTTTGTATCAGTAATGGGGAATATGAAAAACAACAAAGTGCAAATTTAATGTACATTGTATATTTCAATGGAAAGGATGTGTATACATGTATCTTTAGTGTTTTTTATGTTTTCAATATTCAAAGTTATTCACAAACAACCAAATCTGTATCATTGAACTGACAACATGCAGCAATAATAGAATATGTTATGTTAAAGTTAGTTAGCAATGTGCCTCCTTCAGAAATAAGAACTGGCATTTGGATGTACCTGTCAAAACAGTGTATTGCTTTACATACATTTCCAGCACACTGTATAAGTTTATATACACAGCTACTTTTGCAACAGTACTTTTCATGTACAATTAAAATATAGTACTTTTATTGTACCATACATTTATATTACTATTCTTGTACTACTTATATATTGTGCAATATTTGTTCTAAAACCTTTTTATACATTTATTGTACTATTCATTTATTGTACTATGATTGTACTACTGATGTATTGTACAATGTGTCAATGTCGATATATAAGTAGTACAATCATAGTACTATAAATTAATAGAATCTTGAGAAAGCTGTAAATATAGAAGCAAAGAAGAAGAGACATTAAATGCCCACTGCTGATAAAACTTGTCATTTAGTGATTTTATTATAATTTTATATTTTGAGTAACTTGATTAATTTCAATAATATTGGCTAAGGTATTGCTTTGTGGTATTGTGAAGGATTGCATTGTAAAGTACCAACCCTGTCTCCATAGTGAAATAGATCTGTAGTAATTGTACATAAGATGTTCGTTTTCATCTTAAACTAAGAATTAAGGCATCATCAGAGCAATTGCTTTTATTGCTCTCACCTTGAAGCCCTTGAAAGGTATAAGCTATTAAAACAAAATTTTTATACAAAATGTACATAATTTTTATTGAAAGGATTTACTAAGTCTAATTACATAAGCAGAGCAATTTTGTAGAATAGCATTTTTTCAATCTTACATTATCCAAAAACAATTAAATGGTTAGTATCTTACAGCATTTTTTTTTATCTATTCTGACAATTAAAATAATCAATGTCAATTTTTATTGTTAAACAATCATACGTTTGATGAATTTTTTTTTATCGTGTGATCATTTGTACACTGGTCTTTCTAATTAAAATGGGGAGAGCTAGGGTTGGCTATAAGAGGAGGTGGAGGCCAACTTTTAGTTAAAAATAAAAAAATATTGTCTGTTACAGTAATAATAAAATATTCATTCATTCATTAAAATGTCAGTAAATAATGTTTTCATGTAACATGTATGTGCATAATTGCTTCTTCGGATGATATATTTCTCCTATATTTGAAAACAGAAATTCCTATATTTTTTCAACTTTCCTATTTTTTTTTTCATCAAAAGTTGCTTGACAACCTGCACAAGTCATTGCACATTGATGTCGTTTTCTTTCTCAACTATTCATGAACTCTGATGACAACGGTCTTGGTTTAGCCTGAATTTGGCATACCTAAGCAGTTCATGAGATGGGTATATGACTTTGGGTTTTAAGTTTCGACAAATAAGGACTATCAATATCAAGTTTTGTCATGAGGTTATACCTTTAGGGAGTCATCAACATATTTCGGTCAAAAACACAACAAATTTCCGATATCATGTTGCAAACTTTTACTTTTTACGCAGATGTTTTCTTTCCTCTTATCACCACCAAGACTTTTGCCTGACTTGACTGTATATATGAGTAACACGGCGAGTGTCTTACAAGAAACGGGAAGTGCTTTTCCTTCGCGAGCACCTAAGTTCAGCCCCGGTTTTTTTGGGTGGGGTCTATGTTGCTCAACTTTTTACATACTGGTGTCCAACACATATTGTGTTGTGTTTTTCTTCGTGTTGTGTGCCCTGTGTTACCAATTTCTTTGGATTGTCAATTTCTGTATTCTCTAACGTTTACTTATCATACTTTGATTGGTCAAAATGTAAGTTATCGACATTTACCAGGATACTATTTACAATTGAGAAAATCCTAGTAAACGACTATTAGTTATTGATGCATTTAGTTTTTAAGGGAGCTATGTCTCTTAGTATTGCTACATGTCCTTAATGTTTATTATTTCATTTTTCTGTGTCTCTTCTTAAGGTTCCGGACATATTTTAATAATGACTTTAAGGTCAAAATCTATGATGTTACTTAACTTTTTGCTTTCCTTGTTCAGTGTTAGGTGATTAGAAGTAGCTTTGATAAATTTTCAGGAGTTAATGAGTTGTTACTAACAATGATATCCGGTGTGTCTCTTATGGTGTCATCGAACTCATTCGGTTAATACACATCAAAGATACGACATCGTACTTTCAAGATAAATAATATCTTTTATCTTTATCTCTGACTGTTTCAATGTTGTAATGACAAATTTAATGTCAAAATATAGGTAAAAAAATATATATATAACTGTTGACCTTTTAACTTCTTCAAGGTTTTAAAGATTATAACATTTAACTGTGAAAATGTTGTGTGTTTGCAAGTTATCGTTATTGTATTTTGACTAATATTATCATCCATTTACTTTCCCTTAAGAAGTCGCCGAACTCGTTATGGTAAAAAAAAATATATCAAAGTTCTTGTATCATATCCCAAGCATTTTTCATCCCTAATTTTGCCGTGTGTATATTTTATATTATTATGTTTGATATAACCACTTCATAGGTGTTATAGTTAGCTTGTTCACATCGAATGCGGTAGATCGTTGGTTGGAGCCCCGGTCGGGTCAAATTAAAATGGTATACTATTAATATTTGTTGCTTCTCTGGTAATTACGTAGCATATGGGAGAAAGAGTAGACTTGTTGACTCGGAATCTGGATAATGTGTCCGAGTGGAGCGACATGTCTAACTGTGGACTGTTGTTTCAATGAAGTAGTGCTATATAATTCTAACCATGGTCTTTCATATGAACCATTTTTCAAAAATATGGTACTTTATTTTTTATATTAAAACTGGGGATTGGACCATGCACCGTCAGTCTAGATAGTTCCGAATATAATCACTGAAGCGAAGGTTGCTCTCTAGACTTGCCGTGCATGGTCCAGTTCCCGGTTTAATATAAAAATTAAATACCATATTTTTGAAAAATGGATCATATTTTATTATATCTCGACCAAGGCAGAAGTGTACTTCCGTTACTCGAAGAGGAAGGGATACACTTTTCCAAGATGGCGGCTTGTGTTCCTTGTTGGATTAGTATAATAAGGGAGTTTGGTGGGTTTTTTTTAAAATTACATGAAACAAGTCCCTATGCTTTTGACCTAAGTCCAGGATACATGTTAAGATGACAAATGATGGACACTTTATAATCTGTGTCACATGAACTATTTATCCAAAATATGGTATTTAGTTTTATATATTAATTCCTGAACCTTTACATTAAAATCCAGTCTATCACAAGATAAATAGTCATTATTTTTTACTCTCCCTCAACAATGTTAAAAATGATTCATTGAAAGATATGTCATTCTGAAATTGTGGAATTTAAGTTTCAAGAATTTTCATCTTTCAGATGCACTTTAGTTTGGCCCAACACATGCAGTAACTGTATAATGGCAATAACGTATTTTGATATTTGATATTTGATTAAATACTTTACATTACTGACCGTTTTAACTAATTTGACACAGAAATTTGGTGTTTGTGTGTGTCTTGGGAGGGGGTGGGGGCAATGTTGTAGTGGTAAGCTTCCAATGTGATTATACCCCTTTCGTATTTTTTAGATCGAAAGCGTACTATTTCGCGTTGCTAATCATTTCCATGATTATGTTTTCTTTATCTCTTACGGTATCTGAATTATGAGGATAACAAGGTTCCAGGTTAAAACAGAAATAGCCGAATTTCTAAACAAAATGTGTAAGCGTAATCCCTGTGCAAACACATGCAAAGGACATTCCACTTATGTATACTTTTGAATTGTTCAGTGGTTTTAATAAATACAATATATGAAGGAATTCCCTAGGGTTCTATGCTACAATATGTTCTGCTGTAGCATCCATCGTACATTCCTACCAAGGATTTAATGCAGTAAACCATCAAATGTGAAATTATATACAGTTTGTATTAAATCAAGGTTTTGCTAGGAAAATTACCTGAGAAAATTTAACAAATTTGGGAATAGAAGAGCTTATATTACAAAGCAATGCCATAAAATGACGATATACATATATAATTTATATTTATAAAAAGATAACCTTGTGTCCCACAACAATTTTGGGTTATCGTAAAGTATATGTTAAACATAATGTAATCTAAATTCGTCACAATATTTGATTAAGTGAGGTATGCGAAGATGATTGAAATGTTAAACTTAGCGATGACGGACGTTGGAGAACGACGGACACAAACTGATGACTATATTCTAATTTTCCTTTGAACCGTTTAAGCTATTTGTTAAAACATTGTACAACCTACGCCAACACGATCATGTGACAGTAGATAGTAAAATATATACTTGATACACTCCTTATCAGGAACGCTTGCAATGTGCCAAGAGACATTTGAAGGTGAGTTTAATTTTTTAATAATTTTAATAAAATTGCTTATATTTATCCGAATTTTACACAAAATGTAGAATATACATGTGCACTTTCAAAATGTGAATTCCTGCTACGAAAAACTGGTGATGTCCTTATTAATAATTCCATTATAACAACAAACGCGTCATGAAGTATGAAAGAGATATGCCTGTAACAATTAAGTGTACGGTTGGATCTAGTGGAGACAATCTGGCTATCAGTAAGAAGATCAGTGGATCAGCGTGTATGTCGCATGTGAAATCGGCAGTTGTCGGCTAAAATCTGTTATTTGTAATAATCTAGCAATTTTGAAAACTATCCAATACAATAATAGACACGTTTTTTTTGTATGGTATTACCGTATTTATTATACCTTTATTGGTGGTACCATCCACCTAGTGATCAATGTTTCAGCACTGACATGACTTATTAAATTTATTTTTGTTTACAATTTACATGTCCTAAACAATGTAATAATAAATAAATACGTTCTCCTCCATCATGCATAGGTGACCTTAGACGATTTTAGCTGTCTTGTTTGGATCATATAGTTTTCTTGCAACTAAAACTGTGAATTTATTTTGCTTTCACCTCTTTTGCATTTGCGCTTTCCTCATTCACAACGTATCACCGGGTTTGTAACTAGATTAACAGGACGGGTTGTCTCTAGTTGAGCAGCAACTGTTTACCCTTCAGGAGCACCTGTGTTCACCCTCGGTTTTTAGTGGGGTTCGTGTTTCTCGATCTTTAGGTTTATGTGTATGTTTTGTAGATCGCTGCTTGTCCTTTTGTACTTTTTCTTTTGGCCATTGTTTTGTCTGTTCTTCGATATACGAATTCTGATTACCCCTTTGGTGTCTTCAAACTCTTCTAACAAAGATATGACAGAAAGCGTCGTAGTATTTTTGAGTGGACGGAAACATCTGCAGTTATTTCTTTTTATTCCTGTATTGTCATTAAAGATCCTATTATTCAATTGGGGGTCGGGATCCCTTGCATACCTTTAATCGGTTTAATCCGGCCATATTATTTGCCAATAAATATGGTGTGTCAAATGTTTGAGGTGCGAGTGGTTGTTTTTTTTTATATTGGTGGAATTGTTCCCACTTTCTTTTTATAATCTACTTTTTAATCAGTCATTTTGATTTTCAGAAAATTGTATTTTTGTTAACGTGTGTCATTTACGATACTTTCTTATCTGAAAATTGTTGTTAAGTGTAATCAAATGGTATCTAAATATCCACAAACCTATATATAGCTATACACCATAAATATTACTTTAAAATCAACAAAAAGCTTCACTTTCTTCAATGATAAAATTGATAAAAATAGTTTATACTTTAATCATGGACAGTGTATCTTTAGTAACGATCACATGCACACATATAGATCCGTGTGGAAATATACATAATGTTTGTTTGTTTGATGAAGTTTAACGCCACTTTCAATAATAATTCAGTTATATCGTGGCGGTCAGTTATATTGGTGGAGGAACCCAGATCGAGGACCCGGAGAAAACCACCGCAAGTCACTGACAAATTTTATCACATAATGTACACCTCGCCCTGATCGAACTACGAACTCATATCATTGTTGATAGGCAACGATTGCATAGTTAGTTGTCAATCCAGCAACCTTACGATCACGGCCATGACGGCCCCTACATAATACGTGATGTGATTGTAAGTACAGATTTATATCGGACGAGCAAATCTTAATTGTTTTAAGATGAAGGATCTGGGATAAATGATTTGAAATCCTGCAATTTGTGAATTTTCTGGGGCAGTTTTACATTTTTGAAAATTAAAATGTATGCAACCCACACTATATTTTGTCTAATTATAGAAAGGTCAAACCATGATTTATATTCAATTTTCTGAAAATATGTTAAGGAATAAAATACATCTTTACTGAGTAAATATTCCCAAAAAAGAGAAAAATAAGATGTCATACATATCTGTGTTTGAAGACATGAAATTTAAGTAAATTGAGTTTATTTGGCATGACGACAATATTTGTTTGCTTCAATTTGAAGAAATTCCAAATAATGGACCGTATCTTTAAATGCTACTACAATAGCGATAGAAATCTGTAAAATATTTTCGACTTTGTTTAAAGGAAGATAAAAAAAAATTGAACTAGTTAATAACAAGGGAGAACACTCTATTATTTAATTTACACAAAGTAAACAAACATTAACATGGTAGAAAGGGATGAGAAAAAGAGTTAAACACCGGGTAAGATGCAAGATGTGGTCGTTCGCCGTTTCAGTGTAAAAATACTTTGAAATTTTCAACTAAATTTACGTTTTTTTTTTAACATTTTGTCCGAAGTTTAATCTTTCCAACATCATACATTTTCTGAAACGTACACAATACTTTCTCTACATTCTGTCTGAATATCATGGAATGTTCAAAATGTTGCAATAAAGCCAATAAAATACAACTAATTCCAATCAAATTTGGGCTCAATATAATCGAACCGCATCGGTGATGTGATATGGCTAGCGTTCTCATCTCTAGTGCAGTAGATCGTGGGTTCGAGCCCCGGTCGGGTCAAACCAAAAACTATAAAATTGGCATTACCCGCTAAGGACACAGCATTAAGGAGACAGGTTGCCTCGGTTTCAGGATAAATAACAATCACTCACTCCCACAACATGGCGAAGTTTTTCAACGTTACACGTTGTATGCCTCATGGGACTACACATTACATGGCGAGGTTTTTCAACGTTTTAGCGTTGTGCGTCTCGTGGGTCTACACATTACATGGCGAGGTTTTTCAACGTTATATTATTATTGAAATAACGCCATGATATATAGCTGAAAAATTGCTGAATTAAACAACAACCACTCTCTCACTCAAAATAATCGTATATTACTCATCAATCACCAATTTTATCTATGCCACTACAATTAATATTTTTCAAAATACAACCAAGTGAAGCATTTTTTTTATATACATTCTACCTTTAGAAGAGAGAATTTTTATATCTACATGTAACTGTGTATATGCTCATTTATTCAAGACAGTGGTAGTACTTGATTTATAAATCGAAACATCGACCGGTCTTACGTTACATAAAATGTACACATCTGTTATCACCATCGATTTTAAGTTTCGTATTAATATATTTCTATATGTATAACTGATGTTTTGTACGTCATCGTAACATATCTAAGATTATATAAATGCGATGCATTAATTAATTATGTGTTTTGACGGCGACTTTCTCAAAGTGAAATTGTGCCCGATACATATGCGATACATATTTTATTTTCCATATTTATAGAACAAAAATGGATAGTGGTAAATGTGAGCCATGTAAACGAATGTGTAAAGATGCACAAGGATTATTTTGGTGTATTTCCTGCCCGGAACTATTGTGTACTTCATGCTCAATATACCACAAAGCTCTTATGGCAACAAAATGGCACTCTGTGGTTCCCATAGAAAAATACGAATCGTTATTACCGATCCTGAAAACAGTACAACTAACGTGTATCCAACATCAGGACAAATTATTTGAATATTTTTGCGTAACACATGATTGTCCGTGTTGCATTCAATGTAAAAGGAGTCAACATAGTACATGTCAAGACGTTGAAAAGATAGAAGAAGTTGTAAAAGCAGTAAATTTGTCAGGAGAATTTATTAGCTTAAATTCAAAGATTGGGAATTTTCTGAAAATTCTGGAAAAGCTTTCTAAAAATAGAGATAAGAATATACTGAAATTGCGCTCACAAAGAGAAGACCTCTATAAACAATTGAAAATTAACCGAGATTTAATTGATAAAGCTCTAAGTGAATTTGAAGCCGACACAAAATGTGCATTAGAGAGCAATTTTGACAAAGAAAAGGGGGTCATCCTGGAGCAACAAAGAGAAATAACTAGTAAAATTGCTGAATTAAAACAAAGTCAACACCAGATTAAAAGTATATTAGATATTAAAGTCGAATCAAATACACAGTTATTTTTGTTTCAAAATAAAGCAAAAGAACAAATGAAACAGAACGAAACCGATATTGACAATATGTTAGCGTCTCTCTTGGATATATCTTCAGCATGCACTTTATCCACTAAAATTGACCATGAGAGTCAGTCCGTAAAAATGTTGAAAACACTTGAATTTCAAAGGAGAATTTGTAGACTTGATTTAGAATTAGAACACGGCTCTGATGAAGATAATGAAATAACAGCTTCATCAACAGTTGAAGCAGGCGACATATTAAAGACGCCAGATCCGAATCTTAAATTAGCTGCTGTCACTCTAGTAACAAGTGGCAAGTTATTAAAAGATGACAATCCTCAACTACCAAGTGTCGAATTATCAAAAGATGTCACTCCTCAACTACCAAGTGTCGAATTATCAAAAGATGTCACTCCTCAACTACCAAGTGTCAAGTTATCAAAGGATGTCACTCCTCAACTACCAAGTGTCAAGTTATTAAAAGATGTCACTCCTCAAGTACCAAGTGTCAAGTTGTTAAAAGATGTCACTCTTGAACTACCAAGTGTCAAGTTATTAAAAGATGTCACTCCTCAACTACCAAGTGCCAAGTTATCAAAGGATGTCACTCCTCAACTACCAAGTGTCAAGTTATTAAAAGATGTCACTCCTCAACTACCAAGTGTCAAAGGGTTATTAAAAGAAGCCACTCCACTGAAAAGAGAGACGTTATTCCGATACAAGAACCATTTCACATTCGACGCAACGGAATACAAACCCGATAGCCTGAATCCATTCATTAAAGTGGTATCCAGTGATCGTGTAGTGATAACTGGAAGTCAAAATAAAAATTTGTTATTCTTTACAAAATCGGGAAAAAAACAAGGAGAAATAAAACTGGACAATCCCGCCACATCTGCTGCTGTAATTAACGACAACACATTAGCCGTAGCAGCAAAGGTGGCAGTTGTATTTGTTGATACAAAAACGTTTAAGCGTATTGATTCGATGCATATGGGGGACAGATGTATCGGAATAGCCTATGTCAAAAAACAATTAGTTGTCAATTGCATAACACGTGGATTAATTATTATGAATATATATGGAAATGTTGCACGAAAATTGCAATCGATAACAGGAAGCATGCATATATGCACATTGGACGAGAAGACAATATTATTGTTTAATCCACTATCCAACAAAATTGAATGTCTTGATATTCCGACTTCTAGGAAGACGTCATATATTCAAATACAAGGAAAACACGGTCCTAAATGTGTGACAAGTGACCAAAACGGTAATATATTTATTACTGTTAACGATGAGATCTTACAGACACGCCCTGCATCGCCCAGTGAGTACAGCACAATATTGAGTAAACCCTATTACGACATCATAAGGCCACTTTACATAGATATTGATATCAAGAGTCACGAATTATTTGTTCTTAATGACGATGGAAAGTCAGTGTATTGTTTTCAAAAACAAACGGACAATGTATGACGAGAAAGCTTTAAGTCTGAAATATCTAGTTTGTTTCTTTTCATGCAGAAGTATCTATGCTAATTGTAGTTGTGATAATTTAAAAATGAACAATGCCAAAATTAATTGGTATAACTGATATGTAAAAATAATTCTTTATCTTAAATATGAAACAGGTAAACGTGTACGAGCATGTTTGTTTGTTTACTGGTGTTTAACGCCACGTTCAACAATATTTCAGTTATATCGTTGGGACAGTTTTATTGGTGGAGGAAGACGGAGGACCCGGAGAAAACCATTGACTTGTCGCAAGTCACTAACAAACTGTATCACCATGTGATATTATAAATAATGTACATTTTTGTATCTCCATTCCTTTCAGCTTTTATGTTACAAAGAACAATTGCGTATTATTTTGTAATACATTTAGGCAATACAATATATTTATATTTTATTTACTCATGAAGAAAACTTTGTTCTATTTCTTCGGATTATTGATTTTCTCTCTTTACATTCGCGACATATATCATGAAGATATTTCACTTCAAGCATCGGTAAGTCATAAGGCATTCCAAACTTAGGTAAGTTTACAGAACCTTTTTTCTTGCAAAGTTATCTTCACCGACACGAAAAGTCATAAAGACCGGGGTATTCGCCAACCAACGTCATGACAGTTACATAGAGACAGTCTCAATGTCAAAGTTCAAGGGTGGGTGACCTTTAACCTTGACAAAATTTCACAGGACAAAAAGTCACAATCTATATTTCTTACCCTGGCGGACAAAAAGTCACAACTTATATTTTTGCTAAACATGTATGTAGGTAGGACAAACAGTCACAATATGTATACACCTAGATTCATGTACGGTATGTAGGCAGGACAGAAAGTCACAATATGTATACACTGATACATGTATCCATAATTGGGTAATATTTCCCAATATCCATGACATTCTAAGTTCAGATGTGTTGTTATGAATATGTAGCAATGTAAACATTTTGTCGTATGTTGATGTCTTATTTTCATGTTTGTATCATTGTGGGAAATCCCTGTCATCCAGATCTGCTCATTGTAAGAGGTATTTTATTGACTCCAGGTTTAAGATTACAACTGAACAGTTTCATTTTGCTATGCATTGTCCTTAAAACAGACCGTGATATAGTATCTGGTTCTTTTTGCTGTTTTAAAGTTTATTACAGTTTAAGCTATCAACTTGCTGTGTGATATATTATATTATTTCTCAAGTACTTGCTATTCAAAACCTCCTCGTTACTTGAGGATGAAGAACAATAAAAGTTTTATTCTTATTTCTTTGTGTCAAACTGTAAAGACTGGTTTTTTGTGATGGACTTAAAAGTCATAAAATAAAGTGTCTTCTAACTATCCATTTGCCTTTCCTTTCAATATGTCATTCATTAATGTGATGAACGAAGTATTGAAAGTAAAAGCATATGTATAATAAAAAGAACCCTTTGATTACTACGGAAGCGTATTAGGGCCACTTTGACACTTTTTTATTTTTTATTTTTCACACTTTAATCTGTAAAATTTACACTTTAATCTGTAAATTTTACACTTTAATCTGTAAAATTCATACTTTAATCTATAACTTTTACACTTTATTCTGTAAACTTCACACTTTAATCTGTAAAATTCACAGATTAAAGTGTGAATTTTACAGATTAAAATGTAAATTTTACAGATTAAAGTGTAAAATTTACAGATTAAAGTGTGAATTTTACAGATTAAAGTGTAAATTTTACAGATTAAAGTGTAAAATTTACAGATTAAAGTGTGAATTTTACAGATTAAAGTGTGAATAATAAAAAAAAGTGTCAAAGTGACCCTAATACGCTTCTGTAGATGTATGTAAAAAGGTATAATTATTTACAATAGGACATCCGCAAACGAATACGGAAACAACAAGCCAAAGTGATAATCCAGAAAATCATAGGTAAAAAAACATGGTGATACAGAGATTACACAAAAAGAGACAATAGTAGCAACAAGAACAAAACAAATAAACAGAATTGAACACGAACGCTACAAAAAATAAAGCACTAGCAGTGTGAACTGCAAGGACTTATGGCAACTCAATGTTGAAGGTTTTTAAGATGTGGGAGAAAATGAAAGTATTTCCCATGTTATGTTTCAGCAATATTCTGTGTTATCATGGTTATTGTCTGTGTACATGTAATCCAGATCCTTTCATCATTTCTAAACCAATAACATAAATAGCAGATAAATAAAGCAATACTGTAATGATATTTTAACATTTTTATAAGTTATTAAGTATTCATAACAATTTGCATACTTCAAAACAATGAAAAACATGTCTATATAGTAATATTAGCAACTATTTTGTCAACATATTATATTTGAGATATATGCACTGTATAAAGTCACTGTGAACATTATTTCATTGTCTTAGGTAAAGCACTAGGTTCATCAACTTAAACGGAGTTGTCCAAATTGGAAGGCTTTGATACATGTCTGCTAAGTCTGATATTGAAGGCAACACCATGTAGGAACTGTGCTACTGTCTTTCTACCAGAGATGCGGTCATTACAGAGGTTCTGTAGTGGTTTCTGTAACAGCACTTGCTTCTGGTTGATTCTCTTTGTTGGTTGGGTGCCAATGGCGTCTTGTTGTGTAACTGTGGCGTGTTCTCGTTGAAACCATTGAATGCAGGTCCATATACTAGGATGTGCGCTACCGATTAAGGTGAAGAACTTGTTATTCCACCCCTCACAGACGTTGGTTCTAGGATCACTATCCACGGTGGGAGAATGCACGCTCCATATAGATGGCGGAAACATTGGTGGTACACGGCGCGTTGTCAGTCGTTGTTCCCCATTGCGTTGGACAGGTCGGGATGTACCGGTTACATAAGTTGTCTCGAAGTAGTCGACAAGTTCTTCTGTTTCTGCTGGTTTTTCAGGGATGACGGATCTTATGTATGCTATTCCCTCTGGTAAGTCAGCAATTGGCAGAAATGCTAACCCATCTAGCATGTTGCTTGCAGAAGAGTCTGAAGTCTTGGTCTTCAATGTAGTGGGTTGCCAGTCGTAGTTTCTAGATCTTACGCCATGTTACCTGGGTCAGGTGGTAAAAGCAACCTTGGTGTTCCACTTGACGACCAAATACAGCATTAATGGCACGTAGTAAGCCGTCTTCGAAGTCTGATACTACTTTGGTGACGTACCTAGTTCCTCGCACTTGTCAACGATGGCCTGGAAAAGTTTCTGGTAACTTACTCTTGCTTTTTTCTGAAGGATACAGTATACGGCAGTGATGTGTGTGGTGCTGAAGGCTATTCTTATGGTGAATATCTGCTTGAATAAAGATGGTGCTGTGTCAAATGTTCCATCCATGAAGAAAGTGTCTGCTTCCTCTAAGAGTCTGAGATGGTCTTCAGTAGCAAATGCGATAACCCTATTGTTGGCGTCTTCCCCATTGTCATACAAGAGGAACGGCTGTGGGTCTTTGTCTAACGTTGTTGTCAGCTCTGCTGAAATAGCCAGTTCCCCAAGGTGTGCAGGAGTTGGAAGTGGAGGTCTGTAACGTCTGATATATCTCTTACAGTTGTCCTCGACAGGGAGCATGGCTTTGACTGCATTTGGATACGGACTCTGCAAAAACCTGGATTTGTGCATTGTGTGACGACCGAGCTTTTTCCTTCATGCTGTTTTATAGTTTGGTACAGTTGATTGAGGCTTCATCTGGTACGTGGTTGTGTGGCTGCCCTGGTGAAGGATTGTCGTACTGCAGATCTATTGACAAACTGCCTCTGCATCCACGGCTGGACTTAAGGGTACACTACCACCGCTGCTTGGTCTTGCGTAAGGCATGTCTTGTGTAAATAAGGCCCTCATAGCATAACTTGGAGCCACCCTTGTTACTTTGTAGAATTTCCATTTTTGAATGATGACAAGAAATTAAATCAATTCTTAAAATACTTTTGACATAAAAACAACAACATTTGGTATTTATTACTCAGTTTTAGAAGCCACAAATTACATGAATGAGAAGAAAGGTTTCTGAAAGTATATGAAGCTTGTAGGTCTATGACAGAATGTTTCATTTCTTTTTAACTAAAACAACAAAAATACCCCTGTTTATTGAAAGAGTGTAATACATCCTGTGAAATAGAAGCCAATCAAACAATCATTTAATAAAAGAAAATAATATATGTTCATTAAAAACATTTTTGTTTATGTATCAATTAACAAAATATGGATTTTAATTGATTGGAGTGACATGTAAAAATTTTAATAATCAGATGTGTTTTGACATCTGTTGTTTGTTTTCATAGAAACTATAGATCAAAAATCAGATTTTCATACATTTTTTTTTAAATAATTAAATTTGAAAGCAAAAATGAGCATAAAATTGAATTGTGACTTTTTGTCCTATAGTTATTTGTAATACATGGGGCCAGTCATTTTACAAAATTGTTCATTGTGACTTTTTGTCCTAGTGATAAGCTCCTATGCAAAATTTTATGTTGTGACTTTTTGTCCAATATGTTTTGTCAAAATGCACACTTTAAACTGTGACATTTTGTCCTGCGACTTTGCGTCCGTGACTTTTTGTCTGTGACTTTTTGTCCTGTGACTTTCTGTCCTACATTCGAATATTATTGTCTGAATAGCAAGTCATATGATAAGAATTGTTTTGGCCGTGATTTTTGTTCTGTTATGACTGGAACAACGCAGTGACTCTTCAAGGGACATAACCTCTATGGAATATTCCAATAAAGCCGTTATTGGACAAACCATGCAAAAACGCTAGCCGAAGGCATACTTTTTCTTTCGTAAATTTAAGAACATACAGCACAATGGAAAACAAAATTATCTACAAAACACTACACAGCAAGTTACAGATTGAGACACACGAACCTCACAAAAAACCTAGGTGAACATAGGTTCCCCGGAAAGATCAGCAGTTTCTGCTCTTCTAAGGCACCCGTCGTGTTACTTTGTTAAAAATCCGACTGTAAGTCGTGATACAATTGCCAACTGCAAAATTGTTATAGAGACAGGTGTAAACAGATAATACAGGGGGTCAATGTTTAAGACTTGGACAATAAAAAAAAACAATTAATCCTTTCGGAACACCCGAGTTCAGCTCAGGTTTTTATTGAGGTTCGTATTGCTCGATCTTTAGTTTTCTGCGTAACCGTTTTGTAGATCGTTGTTATATCCATTTGACCTTTTTCTTTTGGCTGTTGAATTGTTTATGCGTCTTCCATTTACGGATTCTGATAACCCTTTTGGTATCTTCAAACTGCTCTTATTTACAAATATGTTTTGACTACCGTGCTTTCTGTGATTATTGTTTGCGCATCTTTTTTTATTATTTTTTTGTCATTTTAAAGTTTATGTTTGACAGATCTAGGCGATTATTCAACCGTAAATTACACTAACATTTTTTTTTAAATATAAATGCAGAAAGACACATCTTTTCTGAATACACGAAGCAACCGTATTCCATCTTTCAATGTTCACCAAACAATACATTTCGTTTCAGTGATGGTTCTTGTCCTAAAGTGAATAAACACGCGCTTTTAAATTATTGAGTCTTTTTTTATTTTTAAATATGCTACATGTTCACTATTGACCAAATACACGGCGGGTCAGGTGGCTCAATAAGTTAGGTAGTTGGATTACCTAATAACTCATACAAACCTATCACCAAAACGGCGTGTGTTCGCGCCCGATTTTCTAAGTTACAAAAAAGGTGCAGTCGTTTCGCAACCGCAAGTGATAAAGTTGATCAGTTGCTTGCCCATGGTCGGTGGTTCTCTCCGGCCGGGTACTCCAGCTTACTGCATCACTAAAACTGGTCGCCATGATATAGCTGAAATATTGCTGAAAATGGCGTTAATCTCTATAAATTAAATCAAATCAACCACATACACGTTATCAAAATTATGTATCTAATGCAACACGCGAAAGTACATTTAATTGATATGTGCTAAATGTCTACATACATACAATGTACAAGGTGGCATGGATAATCCCGCCGTATTTTGTGCAGACATATAAACCAGGCATGGTACGTTTGTGTCAAATGTTTGAGGTCCAAGATGGTTGATCTTTTTATTGGTAGAAATGATGACCATCAATGTTTAAACTTTCTTTTTATAATCTATTTTTTTTATTTGTAATTTTGATTTTCGAAAAATTTAATTTTTGTTAACTTGTGTCATTTACCCAACTCATTATCTGAAAATTGTCAAATGTAATTAAATGATATCTAAATATCCACACACCTATACACCATAAATATTACTAAAATCAACAAAAAGTTTGAGTTTCTCAAATGATAAAATTGATAACAAAAACAATTGATACTTTAATTCTTGACAGTGACAGTGTTATAATTCTCAGTTTGCAAATTGAAAATTTCAAACTGAAGACATACAGTTGAAACCAGCAGAAATCGAGTCTGCAACACCGTTTTCATTCATTTATAAAAGTCCTACTACACCAGTTTCCCAAAGCGATGTTGTTACTACATTTTGTAGTGAACTTTAACGAAACCCTGCTTCCATTATAATAGAAATTATTATTTTTGTTTTATTTATCGTGATCATTTTTATTTTATATATTAGAACGAAAAAACAAAAGTGTACACAAATTGTGTTAGAAATAACTACAGGTAGTGAATGTGTAACATTACCTGTCATGAATCTGTATAACCACATCATAGATGTTATAGTTAGCTTCTTCACGTCGAATGCGGTAGATCGTTGGTTGGAGCCCCGGTCGGGTCAAACTAAAATATTAAACAATTAATATGTGTTGCCTCTCTGGTAATTACGTAGCATATGGGAGAAAGAGTAGAATTGTTGACTCGGAATCTGGATAATGTGTCCGAGTGGAGCGACATGTCTAACTGTGGACTGTTGTTTCAATGATGTAGCACTATGCAATTCCAACCATGATCTTTCACATGAACCATTTTTCAAAAATATGGTACTTTATTTTTTATATTAAAACTGGGGATTGAACCATGCACCGTAAGTCTATATAGTTCCGAATATAATCACTGAAGCGAAGGTTGCTCTGTAGACTTGTCGTACATGATCCAGTTCCCGGTTTTAATATAAAAATTAAATACCATATCTTTGAAAAAATGGATCATATTTTATTATATCTCGACCAAGGCAGAAATGTACTTCCGTTACTCGAAGTGGAAGGGATACACATTTCCAAGATGGCGGCTTGTGTTCCTTGTTGGATTAGTATAATAAGGGAGTAATTGTTTGGTGTTTTTTTTAAATTACATGAAACAATTCCCTATGCTTTTGACCTAAGTCAATGATACATGTTAAGATGACAAATGATGGACACTTTATAATCTGTGTCACATGAACTATTTATCCAAGATATGGTATTAAGTTTTATATATTCATTCCTGAACCTTTAATTAAAATCCAGTCTATCACAAGATAAATGGTCCTTATTTTTTACTCTCCCTTACAAATGATTCATTGAAAGATATGTCATTCTGAAATTGTGGAATTTAAGTTGCACGAATTTTCATCTTTCAGATGCACTTTAGTGTGGCCCAACACAGTAACTACTTTACATTACCGACCGTTTCAATTAATTTGACACAGAAATTTGTTTTTAGTGTGTCTTTGCAGGGGGAGGGGGGCAATGATGTAGTAGAACCTTCAGCCTCCACTGTGATTATACCCCTTTCGTATTTGTTAGATCGAAAGCGTACTATTTCGCGTTGCTAGCATTTTTCATGATAATGTTTTCTCTATCTCTTACGGTATCTGAATTATGAGGATAATATGGTTCCAGGTTATAACAGAATTTCTAATCAAAATTTGTAAACGTAGTCTCTGTATATGCACATGCAAAGGACATTCCACTTATGTCTAGTTTTGAATTGTTCAGTGGTTTTAATAAATACAATATATGAAGGAATTCCCAAGGGTTCTATACTACTCTATGTTCTGCTGTAGCATCTGTCGTACATTCCTACCAAGGTTTTAATGCAGTAGACCATCAAATGTGAAATTATGTACAGTTTGCATTAAATAAGATTTTGTTGGGAAAATTACCTTAGAAAATTTAACAAATTTGGGAATAGAAGAGATTATATTACAAAACAATGCCATAAAATGACTACATACATGTACATACACAATTTATATTTATAAAAAGATAACCTTCTTTCCCAAAACAATCTTAGGTTATCGTAAAGTATATGTTAAACATACTGTAATCTAAATTCGTCACAATATTGTATTAAGTGAGGTATGCGAAGATGATTGAAATGTTAAACTGAACGATGACGGACGTTGGAGAACGACGGACACAAACTGATGACTAGATTCTATTTCTCCTTTGAACCGTTTAAGCTATTTGTTAAAACATTTTACAACCTACGCCAACACGATCATGTGACAGCGATAGTACAATATATACCAGGTGCACTTCTTATCAGGAACGTTTGCATTGTGCCAAGAGACATTTGAAGGTGAGTTTCATATTTTATGTATTTTATTGCAATGGCTTATCGTGAACCAAATTTTACACAAGATGTAGAATCTAGAGGACTGTGCACTTCCAAAATGTGAATTCCTGTTACGAATAACTGGTCATGACCTCATTAATAATTGCATTATAAAATAAAAACAAACGTGTCATGAAAGGTGTATGCCTGTAAAACTGAAGTGTAAAGTTGTATCTAGTGGCTGTGAAATCGGCAGTTGTCGGCACCAATCGGTTATTTGTATCATCTATGCAATTTGGAAAATGATCGAATACAATAATACACACGTTTTTGTACGATATTTCCGTATTTGTTTCTATCACTGGCAAGTCACTGACACATTTTATCACATAATGTACACCTCGCCCTGATCGAACTACGAACTCACATCATTGTTCATAGGCACCGATTGCATAGTTAGTTGTCAATCCAGCAACCTTACGATCACGGCCACGACGGCCCCTACATAATACGTGATGTGATTGTAAGTACAGATTTATATCGGACGAGCACATATTTAAACCTTTACTGGTTGGCTATTACTTTCTGATGGTACCATCCACCTAGTAATCAATGTTTCAGCACTGAAATGGGTTATTAAATTTATTTTTGTTGACAATTTACATGTCCTAAACAATGTAATAATTAATGGATATGCGACTTTAGACGATTTTTAGCTGTCCTGTTTGGACCCTTTAGTTTTCTTGCAACTAAAACTGTGAATAAATTTTGATTTCACATCTTTTGCATTTGCGCTTTCCGCATTCACGACCTACCACCGGGTTTGTAACTATATTAACACGACGGGTGCCACTAGTGGAGCAGCAACTGCTACCCTTCCGGAGAACCTAGGTTTACCCCCGGTTTTAAGTCGGGTTCGTGTTTCTCGATCTTTAGTTTTATGGGTATGTTTTGTAGATCGTTGTTTGTCCTTTTGTACTTTTTCTTTTGGCCATTGTTTTGTCTGTTCTTCGATATATGAATTCTGATTACCCCTTTGGTGTCTTCAAACTCTTCTAACAAAGATATGACAGAAACGCGTCGTAGTATTTGTGAGTGGACGGAGACATCTGCAGTTATTTCTTTTTATTCCTGTATTGTCATTAAAGATCCTATTATTCAATTGGGGGTGGGGATACCTTGCATACCTTTCATCGGTTTAATCCGGCCATATTATTTGCCAATACATATGGTGTGTCAAATGTTTGAGGTGCGAGTGGTTGGTTTTTTATATTGGTGAATTGTTCCAACTTTCTTTTTATAATCTATTTTTTAATCAGTCGTTTTGATTTTCAGAAAATTGTATTTTTGTTAACGTGTGTCATTTACAATACTTCTTATCTGAAAATTGTTGTTAAGTGTAATCAAATGGTAACTAAATATCCACAAACCTATATATAGCTATACACCATAAATATATCTTTAAAATCAACAAAAAGCTTCACTTTCTTAAATGATCAAATTGATAAAAATAGTTTATACTTTAATCATGGACAGTGCATCTTTATCAACGATCACATGCACACATATAGATCCGTGTGGAAATATACATAATGTTTGTTTGTTTGATGAAGTTTAACGCCACTTTCAACAATAATTCAGTTATATCGTGGCGGTCAGTTATATTGGTGGAGGAACCCAGATCGAGGACCCGGAGAAAACCACCGCAAGTCACTGACAAATTTTATCACATAATGTACACCTCGCCCTGATCGAACTACGAACTCACATCATTGTTGATAGGCACCGATTGCATAGTTAGTTGTCAATCCAGCAACCTTACCATCACGGCCATGACGGCCCCTACATAATACGTGATGTGGTTGTAAGTACAGATTTATATCGGACGAGCAAATCTTAATTGTTTTAAGATGAAGGATCTGGGATAAATGATTTGAAATCCTGCAATCTGTGAATTTTCTGGGGCAGTTTTACATTTTTGAAAATTAAAATGTATGCAACCCACACTATATTTTGTCTAATTATAGAAAGGTCAAACCATGATTTATATTCAATTTTCTGAAAATATGTTAAGGAATAAAATACATCTTTACTGGGTAAATATTCCCAAAAAAGAGAAAAATAAGATATGACATTTAAGTAAATTGAGTTTATTTGGCATGACGACAATATTTGTTTGCTTCAATTTGTAGAAATACTAAATAATGGACCGTATCTTTAAATGCTACTACAATAGCGATAGAAATCTGTAAAAATTTTTCGACTTTGTTTAAAGGGAGATAAAAAAAATTGAGCTAGTTAATAACAAGGGAGAACACTTTATTATTTAATTTACGCAAAGTAAACAAACATTAGCATGGTAGAAAGGGATGAGAAAAAGAGTTAAACACCGGGTAAGATGCAAGATGTGGTCGTTCGCCGTTTCAGTGTAAAAACACTTTGAAATTTTCAACTAAATTTACGTTTTTTTTTTTTTTTAACATTTTGTCCGAAGTATAATATTTCCAACATCATACATTTTCTGAAACTTACACGATACTTTCTCTACATTCTGTCTGAATATCATGGAATGTTCAAAATGTTGCAATAAAGTCAATAAAATACAACTAATTCCAATCAAATTTGGGCTCAATATAATCGAACCGCATCGGTGATGTGATATGGCTAGCGTTCTCATCTCTAGTGCAGTAGATCGTGGGTTCGAGCCCCGGTCGGATCAAACCAAAAACTATAAAATTGGCATTACCCGCTAAGGAGACAGGTTGCCTCGGTTTCAGGATAAATAACAATCACTTACTCCCACAACATGTCGAAGTTTTTCAACGCTACACGTTGTATGTCTCGTGGGACTACACATTACATGGCGAGGTTTTTCAACGTTTTAACGTTGTGCGTCTCGTGAGTCTACACATTACATGGCGAGGTTTTTCAACGTTATATTATTATTGACATAACGCCATGATATAGCTGATAAATTGCTGAATTAAACAACAACCACTCTCTCACTCAAAATAATCGTATATTACTCATCAATCACCAATTTTATCTATGCCACTACAATTAATATTTTTCAAAATACAACCAAGTGAAGCATTTTTTTTTATATACATTCTACCTTTAGATGGGATAATTTTTATATCTACATGTAACTGTGTATATGCTCATTTATTCAAGACAGTGGTAGTACTTGATTTATAAATCGAAACATCGACCGCTCTTATGTTACATCAATGTACACATCTGTTATCACCATCGATTTTAAGTTTCGTATTAATATATTTCTATATGTATACCTGAAGTTTTGTACGTCATCGTAACACATCAAAGATTATTTAAATGTGATGCATTAATTAATTATGTGTTTTGACGGCGACTTTCTCAAAGTAGAATTGCGCCCGATACATATGCGATACTTATTTTATTTTCCATATTTATAGAACAAAAATGGATAGTGGTAAATGTGAGCCATGTAAGCGAATGTGTAAGGATGTACAAGGATTATATTGGTGTATTTCCTGTCCGGAACTATTGTGTATGGCATGTTCAATATACCATAAAGCTCTTACGGCAACACAAGGACACTCTGTGGTTTCCATAGAAAAATACGAATCGCTATTGCCGACCCTGAAAACAGTACAAATAACGTGCATCCAACATCAGGACAAATTATTTGAATATTTCTGCGTGACACATGATTTCCCGTGTTGCATTCAATGTAAAAGGAGTCAACACAGTGCATGTCAAGATGTTGAAAAGATAGAAGAAGTTGTAAAAGTAGTGAATTTGTCAGAAGAATTTATTAGCATAAATTCAAAGATTGTGAATTTTCTGAAAATTCTGAAAAAGCTTTCTAAAAGCAGAGATAAGAATATACTGAAACTGCGCTCACAAAGAGAAGACCTCTATAAACAATTGACAATTAACCGAGATGTAATTGATAAAGCTCTGAATGAATTTGAAGCCGATACAAAATGTGCATTAGAGAGCAATTTTGACAAAGAAAAGGAAGTCATCATGGAGCAACAAAGAGAAATAACCAGTAAAATTGCTGATTTAAAACATAGTCAACACCAGATTAAATGTATATTAGATATTAAAGTCGAATCAAATACACAGTTCTTTTTGTTTCAAAAGAAAGCAAAAGAACAAATAAAACAGAACGAAACCGATATTCACAAAATATTATCATCTCTCTTTGATATATCTTCAGCATGCACTTTATCGACTGAAATTTACCATGAAAGTCAGTGCATCAAAATGTTGAAAACACTTGAATTTCAAAGAAGAATTTGTAGTCTTGATTTAGAAATCGAAAACGGCTCTGATGAAGATAATGAAATAACAGCTTCATCAACAGTTGAAGCAGACGACATATTAAAGACTTCAGATCTTAATCTTAAATTAGCTGCTGCCACACTGTTAGCAAGTGTCGAATTATTAAAAGATGTCACCCCTCAACTAACAGGTGTCAAGTTATTAAAAGATGTCACTCCTCAACTACCAAGTGTCAAGTTATTACAAGATGTCACTCCTCAACTACCAAGTGTCAAGTTATTACAAGATGTCACTCCTCAACTACCAAGTGCCAAGGGGTTATTAAAAGAAGCCACTCCACTAAAAAGAGAGACGTTATTCCGATACAAGAACCGTTTCACATTCGACGCAACGGAATTCAAATCCGAGAGCTTGAATCCATTCATTAAAGTGGTATCCAGTAATCGTGTACTGATAACTGGAAGTAAAAATAAAACTTTGTTATTCTTTACAAAATCGGGGGAAAAACGAGGAGAAATAATGCTGGACTTTCCCGCCACATCTGCTGCTGTTATTGACCACAAATCATTAGCCGTAGCAGCAAATATGGCAGTTGTATTTGTTGATACAAAAACGTTTAAACGTATTAATTTTATCCCTATGGGAGACAAATGTATCGGAATAGCCTATGTCAAAAATCAGTTAGTTGTCAATTGCATAACACGTGGGTTGATAATTATGGATATATATGGAAATGTTGCACAAATATTGAAATCGATTGCAGGAAGCATGCAGATATATACATTGGACGATAAGACAATAGCATTATTCAAGCCATTATCCAGCAAAATTGAATGTCTAGATATTCCGACTTCTAGGAAGACATCATATTTTCAAATACCAGGCAAACACGGTGCTAAATGTGTGTCAAGTGACCGAAACGGTAATATATTTATTGCTACTCAAGATGGGATCTTCCCGGCATGCCCTGCACCGTCCAATGAGTACAAGACAATATTGAGTAAACCCTATAATATCATAAGACCACTTTACATCGATATTGATATCAAGAGTCACGAATTATTTGTTCTTAATAACGATGGAAAGTCAGTCTATTGCTTTGAAAAACAAA
>MJUT01019111.1:45045-58328 GCA_002080005.1 Gigantidas platifrons | reverse complement strand
TTGTATCTCCATTCTTTTCTGATTTTATGTTACAAAGAACAATTGCGTATTATTTTGGAATGCATTCAGACAATATATTATTTTTACATTTTAACGATGTATTTCGTCTGATTATTGTTTTGTTTCCCTCTCCACCTCTATCTTTGCATTCGCGACATATCGTGAAAATAAGAGTTTGAAGATACAAAGATATTTCACTTCAAGTATCGATCAGTCATAAGGCATTCCAAACTTAAGTAAGCATACAGAAGTTTTTCATAGTTATCTTCACGAACACGAAAAAGTCGTGAAGATCTGGTTCTTCGCCAATCAACGTCAAAGTTCATGGGTGGGTGACCGTTTACCCTTGACATAGAATAGTATTATCTTAATAGCAAGTCATATGATAAGAATTGTTTTGGCCGTGAAATTATTCTGTTATGACTGGAACAACGAAATGACTCTTCAAGAGACATAAACTCCATGGAATATTCCAATAAAGCCGTTATGGGTCAAACCATACTAAAAACACAAGTAGAAGGCATACTTGTTCTTTCGTAAATTTAAGAACATACAACACAATGGAAAACACAATTATCTACAAAGCACTACACAGCAAGCTACAAATTAAGAAACACGAACGCCACAAAAAAAACGCGGGTGAACATAGGTTCTTCGGAAAGGTCAGCAGTTTCTGCTCTGCGAAGGCACCCGTCGTGTTACTTTGTAAAAAATCCGGTGGTAAGTCGTGATACAATTGCCAACTGCAAAATGGTTATAGAAACAAATAATACAGGGTGGTCAATGTTTAAGACTTGGAAATTTAACCTTTTGTGAAAGGTGTCTCTAACTAGGACGTTTGAAATTAATTTGGAATAATGGAGCAGAATCATATTAATTAACTGTGCAATGTAATGGTGTTTTGTATTATTCTAAATAAAAAAAAAAAATTGACCTTTTCGGAACACCCGAGTTCAGCTCCGTTTTTTTTTAGGTTCGTATTGCTCGATCTTTAGTTTTCTGTGTAACTGCTTTGTAGATCGTTGTTTATCCTTTTGCCCTTTTTCTTTTGGCTATTGTATTGTTTGAGTCTTCGATTTACGACGTCTGATAATCATTTTGGCATCTTCAATCTGTTCTTATTAACAAATTTGTTTTTGACGACCGTGCTTTATGGGCTTATTGTTTGCGCATTTTTTTTTATTTGGTTTATTTTTGTCATTTTAAGGTTTATGTTTCACATATCTAGGCGATTATTGAACGATAAATTACACTAACATTGTTTTTTTTAAATATAACTGCAGAACGACTGATCTTTTCTGAATGCACTAAACAATTGTCTTCCATCTTTTAATGTTCACAAGACAATACATGTACATTTAGTTTCAGTGATCACTCTTGTCCTAAGTTGAATAAACGCGCGCTTTCAAATTATTGAGTTATTTCTATTTTTAAATATGCGGCATGTTCACTATTGACCAAATACACAGGTACCCCGGATGGCTCAATGAGTTAGGTAGTTGGATTATCTAACAACTGGGTTCGCGCCCGGCTTTGTAAATTACAAAAAGGGTCCACTCGACTCGCAGTCGAAAATGATAAAGTTTACCAGTTGCTTGCCCATGGTCGGAGGTTCTCTTCGGGTATTCCAGCTTCCTCCAACACTAAAACTGGTCGCCATGATATAGCTGAAATATTGCTGAAAGTGGCGTTAATCACAATAAATCAAATCAAATCAAATCAACCAAATACACGTCATCAAAATTATGTATTTAATGTAACACGCGAAAGTACATTTAATTGATATGTGCCACATGTCTACATACATACAAGGTGGCATGGATAATCCCGCCGTATGTTGTGCAGGCATATAAACATGGCATGGTACAATGTACGTTTGTGTCAAATATTTGAGGTGCGAGATGGTTGGTTGTTTTATTGGAGGAATTGTTAACCATCAAAGTTTAACTTTCTTTTTCTATTCTTTTTTTTCTATTAGTAATTTTGATTTTCAGAAAATTATATTTTTATTAACTTGTGTCATTTACCCGAACTCATTACCTGAAAATTGTCAAATGTAATTAAATGATATCTAAACATCCACAAACCTATACACCATATATATTACTAATGTCAATAAAAAGCTTCGCTTTCGCAAATGATAAAATTGATAACAAAAATAGTGTATACTTTAATTCTTGACAGTGACAGCATATCTTTAGCCACGATCATTTGCACACATATAGATCCGCGTGGAAATATACATAATGCGTTTATTTGTTTGTTTGTTTGCTTGAATATGCTTAACGCCACTTTCAACAATAGTTCAGTTATATCCTGGCGCCCGCTGGTCAGTTCTATTGATGGAGAAAACCGGAGGACCCGGAGAAAACCACCGACCTGTCGCAAGTCACTGACAAATTTCATCACATAATGTTGTACACCTCGCACTGGTCGAGAATCGAACTCACAACATCAGTGGTACTGATTGCATATGTAGTTGTAAATCCAACTACCATACGATCATGGCCATGACGGCCTCTACATAATGAGTGATGTGATTGTAACTACCCATTTATTTCGGACGAGCAAACCTTAATTGCTTTAAGATGAAAGGTCTGGAACTTATTATGTGAAATCCTTATTATTTGAATTTGAATTTTCTGGGACAGTTTTATATTTGTTTTTAATTAAAAAGTATGCAACCCAAACTATTTGCTGTCTAATTATAGAAAGCTTAAGGTCAAACCATGATTTATATTTAATTTTCTGAAAATATGGCCAAGAGTAAAATACAAGAAGAACACGTACATGACAGTCAAAAATATCCCCCTCAATCCTCCTGGTCAAATATTCCCAAAAAAAAAATATATATAAGATGACATACATATTTGTATTTGCAGGCATGACATTTAAGTAAATATTGTTTATTTGGCATGATTACAATATTTTATTTGCTTCATTTTGTAGAAATAGTAAATAAAAACACACACGCGGAAAACTTGATTAATACATGCATGTTTATTTACATGATGTTCGCAACTGATCAAGATAGATACACATTTCTCACCCCTTGGAGTGGAGCGACATGTCTACCCGAGGACTGTTTTTGTGAACTAGGACTATACAAATCCAACTCACCGCGTTGGCCTAGAACAAAGTGGACCTCATCATCATCTCATTGATAATTAACTTGTTCTCGCCATGATAGAGCTGACAAATTGCTGAATTGGCGCTAAACGACAATCACTCACTCACACAATATGGCGAAGTTTTTCAACGTTGTGTGTCTCATAAGCCTACACATTGCATGGCGAGGTTTTTCAACGTTATATTATTATTGAAATAACGCCATCGTATAGCTGAAAAATTGCTGAATTAAACAACAATCACTCTCTCATTCAAAATAATCGTATATTACCCATCAATCACCAATTTTATTTATGTCACTACAATTAATATTTTTCAAAATACAACCAAGTGAAAGATTTTTTTATATACATTCTACCTTTAGACGGGATAATTTTTATATCTACATGTAACTGTGTATATGCTCGTTTATTCAAGATAGTGGTAGTCCTTAGTTTATAAATCGAAACATCGACCGATCTGATGTTATATAAAATGGACACATCTGTTATAACCATCGATTTTAAGCTTCGTATTAATATATTTCTATATGTATTACTGATGTTTTGCACGTCATCGTAACATATCAAAGATGATTAAAATGTGAAAAATTAATTAATTATGTGTTTTTCCGGCCACTTTCTCAAAGTGAAATTGCACCCGATACATATGCGATGCATATTTTATTTTCCATATTTATAGTACAAAAATGTACAGTGGTAAATGCGAGCAATGTAAACGAATGTGTAAATATGTACAATGATTAAATTGGTGTATTTCTTGTCCGGAACTATTGTGTATTGCATGCTCAAAATACCATACAGCTCTTACGGCAACAAAATGGCACTCAGTGGTTTCCATAGAAAAATACGAATCGTTATTGCCGATCTTGAAAACAGTCCAAATAACGTGCATCCAACATCAGGACAAATTGTTTGAATATTTCTGCGTGACACATGATTTCCCGTGTTGCATTCAATGTAAAAGGAGTCAACATAGTGCATGTCAAGACGTTGAAAAGATAGAAGAAGTTGTAAATGCAGTGAATTTGTCAGAAGAATTTATTAGATTAAATTCAAAGATTGGGAATTCTCTGAAAATTCTGGAAAAGATTTCTAAAAATAGAGATACGAATATACTGAAATTGCGTTCACAGAGAGGTCCTCTATAAAGAATTGAAAATTAACCGAGATGTAATTGATAAAGCTCTGAATGAATTTGAAGCCGACACAAAATGTGGAATAGAGAGCAATTTTCACAAAGAAAAGGAAGTCATCTTGGAGCAACAAAGCGAAATAACCAGTAAAATTGCAGATTTAAAACATAGTCAACATCAGATTGAAAGTATATTAGATATTAAAGTAGAATCAAATATACAGTTCTTTTTGTTTCAAACTAAAGCAAAAGAACAAATAAAACAGAACGAAACCGATAGTGACAATATGTTAGCGTCTCTCTTGGATATATATTCAGCATGAAATTGACCATGAAAGTCAGTCCGTAAAAATGTTGAAAATACTTGAATTTCAAAGGAGAATTTGTAGTCTTGATTTAGAATTAGAACACGACTCCCGATGAAGATAATGAAATAACAGATTCATCAACAGTTGAAGCAGACGACATATTAAAGACGCCAAATCTGAATCTACAATTAGCTGATGCCACTCCTGTAACAAATGTCGAATTATTAAAAGATGTCACTCCTCAACTACCAGGTGTCAATTTATTAAAAGATGACACTCCTCAACTACCAAGTGTCAAGTTATTAATAGATGTCACTCCTCAACTACCAAGTGTCAAGTTATTAATAGATGTCACTCCTCAACTACCAAGTGTCAAGCTATTTAAAGATGTCACTCCTCAACTAACAAATGTTAAGTTATTAAAAGATGTCACTCCTCAACTACCAATCGTCAAGGAATTATTAAAAAAAGCCACTCCACAAAAAAGAGAGACGTTCCGATACAAGAGCCATTTCGATGCAGACGACGTAACGGAATTCATGTCCAAGAGCTTGAATCCATTCATTAAAGTGATATCCAATAATCGTGTACTGATAACTGGAAGTAAAAATAATTTTTTTTTATTCTTTACAAAATCGGGGAAAAGGGAAGGAGAAGTAAAACTGGACTATCCCGCCACATCTGCTGCTGTAATTGACGACAAAACATTAGCCGTAACAGCAAATGTGGTAGTTGTATTTATTGATACAAAAACGTTTAAGCGTATTGATATGATCCATATGGGAGACAAATGTATCGGAATAGCTTATGTCAAAAATCAGTTAGTTGTCAATTGCATAACACGTGGGTTAATTTTTATGGATATATATGGAAAAGTTGCACAAATATTGAAATCGATAACAGGAAGCATGCATATATGCACATTGGACGATAAGACAATAGTATTGTTTAATCCACTATCCAACAAAATTGAATGTCTTGATATTCCGACTTCTCGGAAGACGTCTTATATTCAAGTACACGGCAAACACGGTGCAAAATGTGTGACAACTGACCGAAACGGTAATATATTTATTGCTGTTAAAGATGAAATCCTCCTTACACGCCCTGCATCCAATGAGTACAACTCAATATTGAGTAAACCCTATCAAATCGCAAAGTCACTTTGGATCGATATTGACATCAAGAGTCACGAGTTATTTGTGCTTTATAACGATTGCATGTCAGTGTATTGTTTTCAAAAATAAACGGACGATGTATGACGAGAAAGTCTGAAATATTGAGTTAGTTTATTTTTATGCAGAAGTTTTTATCAGGGTGTGTTTGAATGTACGTCATAATTGGAAGCCATTTTGTGCTGCTTGAAGGTAAGTTTGTACTTATAGCGTTAGTTATTCCAATGATAACATTAAATGTGATAGTGTGTCAATTGCCCCTAAATGTCCGATAAGCAACGGTGCGGCCATCGTTCAAACTTTCAAAAACACTTTAACAATGTAATTTCCACCTGTTGCGAAAATGTTGTAAAGTGTTTGAGAGTTTGACAGCAATATTTTGAACGATGGACACATTGTTATTTAGCGGACATTTAGGGACATTTGACGCACTATCACATTTAATGTTACCCTTACCGTAACTAATGTTATAAGTACAAACTTACACTCAAGTGGCACAAAATGGCTTCCAATTATGACATACATTCAGCCCCCTGTATATGCAAATTGTAGTTCTTTATCTTATATAATATGAAACAGGTATACGTGTACGAGCATATACAAATAAAATCAGAATTTAACATGACTTCACTTTTGTATCTCAATTCTTTTCAGATTTTATATTACAAAGAACAATTGCGTAATACATTCAGGCAATACAATATATTTACACTTTAATTAGTTATGAAGAAAACGTTGTATTTCTTCTGATTATTTTTTTTCTCTACCTCTCTCTTTACATGCGCACCATATCGTGAAGATATTTCACTTCAAGTATCGATCAGTCATCAGGCATTCCAAACGTAGGTAAGCTTACATAACCTTTCATCTGAAGAAGTTATCTTCCGAAAAAACATAAAAACGTAGTGAAGACCGGTGTCTTCGCCAACCAACGTCATCACTGTTTTCATAGAGAAAGTCACAATGTCAAAGTTCATGGGTGGGTGACCTTTACCCTTGACATAGAATATTATTATCTGAATAGCGATTCATTACGAAAAATGTTTTGGACACGAAGACGCAAAATTATTATGTTGTGACTGAAACAACGCAACGACACCTCAAGGCACATAACGTCCATGGAATATTCCAATAAAGCCGTTATTAGTCAAATCACACAAATACGAAAGTCGAAGGCATACCTGTTCTTTCGTAAATTAAAGAACATACAACACAATGGAAAAAAGAAAGGGGGAATACACAATTATCAAGAAAACACTACACAGAAAGCTACAGATTGAGAAACACGAACCCCAGAAAAAAACCGCGGGTGAACATAGCTTCTCCAGAAAGGTTAGCAGTTTCTGCTTTTCGAAGGAACCTGTCGTGTTACTTTGTTAAAAGTCCGGTGATAAGTCATGATATACAATTGTCAACTGCAAAATGGTTATAAAAGCAGGTAATACAGGGTGATCAATGCCTAAGACTTGGACATGCAACCTTTGTCGAAATGTGTCCTGGGAATCGAACAGCTTATGGTACAATACACTGATATAAAATGACGCTATGCCGTGGTCGTGATCGTGTGGTAGTTGGATGTGTAACTACCTATGCAATCAGTGCCTATCACCACTAACCTTGTGAGTTCAAAAACGGCTAAGGCGTGGTGTACTTGATACAACACTATGTGATAAAGTTTGTCGGTGGTTTTCTCCGGGTACTCCGGTTTTCTCCACCAATAAAACTAACCGCCACGATATGACTGAAATAAGTGGCATTAAGCACCATAAACCAAACCGATATACCTGTACATATACAATTTATATTCATAAAAAGGATAACTTCATCTCACAGAACAATCGTAGGTTATCGCATAGTATATGTTATACATACTGTAATCTAAATTCGTCACATTATTTAATTAAGTGAGGTATGCGAAGATGATTGATATGTTAAACTTAACGATGACGGACGTTGGAGAACGACGAACACAAACTGATGACTAGATTCTACTGTTCTTTTGACCCATTTAAGCTAGAAACATTCTTTTTTTTCCTCGAGGTAATTGCAACTTGGTAGCTTTACTTGAGCATTTATGAATGTGCGGAGTTCGGTAATTTTGTTATTACCCTAATTTGCTAAAAAAAATCTTTGTACATCCTACGCCAATACGATAATGTGACAGTGAGAGTAAAATATATAGTTGGTACACTCCTTATCAGGAACGTTATACATACTGTAATCTAAATTCGTCACATTATTTGATTAAGTGAGGTCAAAATGTAAGTTATCGACATTTACCAGAATTCTATTTACCATTGGGAAAATCCTTATGTGCGACTATTATTTATTGAGCTTTTAGTTTTTTAAGGAAGTTATGTCTCTTAGTATTGCTACATGTCCTTAACGTTTATTATTTAATTTTTCTGTGTCTCTTATTACCGTTCTGGAAATATGTTATTAATGACTATAAGGTCGATATCTAAGATTTTACCTTAGGTTTTGCTTTCCTTTTTCAGTGTTGGGTGATTAGAAGTAGCTTTGATAATTTTTCAGGATTTCATGACTTGTCATTTATGAGTTGTTAATAACAATGATATCCGGTGTGTCTCTTATGGCGTCATCGAACTCATTCGGTTAATAAACATCAAAGAGACGACATCGTACTTTCAAGATAAATAATATCTTTTATCTTGATCTCTGACTGTTTCAATGTCAAAATATAGGTAAAAAATACATATATATATATATATAACTGTTGACCTTTTAACTTCTTCAAGGTTTTAAAGATTATAACATTTAACTGTGAAAATGTTGTGTGTTTGCAAGTTATCGTTATTATATTTTGACTAATATTATCATCCATTTACTTTCCCTTAAGAAGTCGCCGAACTCGTTTTGGTAAAAAAATATATCAAAGTTCCTGTATCATATCCCAAGCATTTTTTATCCCTAAGTTTTACGTGTGTACATTTTATATTATTATGTTTGATATAACCACTTCATAGATGTTATAGTTAGCTTGTTCACATCGAATGCGGTAGATCGTTGGTTGGAGCCCCGGTCGGGTCAAACTAAAATATTATACAATTTATATTTGTTGCTTCTCTGGTAATTACGTAGCATATGGGAGAAAGAGTAGACTTGTTGACTCTGAATCTGGATAATGTGTCCGAGTGGAGCGACATGTCTAACTGTGGACTGTTGTTCCAATGATGTAGCACTATACAATTCCAACCATGGTCTGTCACATGATCCATTTTTCAAAAATATGGTACTTTATTTTTTTATATTAAAACTGGGGATTGGACCATGCACCGTAAGTCTATATAGTTCCGAATATAATCACTGAAGCGACGGTTGCTATCTAGCCTGGCCGTACATGGTCCAGTTCCCGGTTTCAATATAAAAATTAAATACCATATTTTTGAAAAAAATGGATCATATTTTATTATATCTCGACCAAGGCAGAAGTGTACTACCGTTTCTCGAAGTGGAAGGGATACACATTTCCAAGATGGCGGCTTGTGTTCCATGTTTGATTAGTATAATAAGGGAGTAATTGTTTGTGTTTTTTTTAAATTACATGAAACAAGTCCCTATGCTTTTGACCTAAGTCAAGGATACATGTTAAGATGACAAATGATGGACACTTTATAATCTGTGTCACATGAACTATTTATTCAAGATATGGTATTAAGTTTTATATATTCAGTCCTGAACCTTTACATTAAAATCCAGTCTATCACAAGATCAATGGTCCTTATTTTTTACTCTCCCTTACAAATGATTCATTGAAACATATGTCATTCTGAAATTGTGGAATTTAAGTTGCACGAATTTTCATCTTTCAGATGCACTTTAGTGTGGCCCAACACAATAACTACTTTACATTACCGGCCGTTTCAATTAATTTGACACAGACATTTGGTGTTTGTGTGTATCTTTGCGGGGGGAGGGGGGCAATGATGTAGTGGAACCTTCATCCTCCACTGTGAGTATACCACTTTCGTATTTTTTTAGATCGAAAGCGTACTATTTCGCGTTGCTAACATTTTTCATGATAATGTTTTCTTTATCTCTTACGGTATCTAAATTATGAGGATAATAAGGTTCCAGGTTAAAACAGAAGTAGCCGAATTTCTAATCAAAATGTGTAAACGTAGTCTCTGTATATGCACATGCAAAGGACATTCCACTTATGTCTACTTCTGAATTGTTCAGTGGTTTTAATAAATACAATATATGAAGGAATTCCCTAGGGTTCTATGCTACTCTATGTTCTGCTGTAGCATCCATCGTGCATTCCTACCAAGGTTTTAATGCAGTAGACCATCAAATGTGAAATTATGTACAGTTTGCATTAAATAAGGTTTTGTTGGGAAAATTACCTGAGAAAATTTAACAAATTTGGGAATAGAAGAGATTATATTACAAAACAATGCCATAAAATGACTATATACATGTACATACACAATTTATATTGATAAAAAGATAACCCTGTATCCCAGAACAATGTTAGGTTATCGTAAAGTATATGTTAAACATACTGTAATCTAAATTCGTCACAATATTTGATTAAGTGAGGTATGCGAGGATGATTGAAATGTTAAACTGAACGTTGACGGACGTTGGAGAACGACGGACACAAACTGATGACTATATTCTATTTTTCCTTTTGAGCTATTTGTTAAAACATTGTACAACCTACGCCAACACGATCATGTGACAGCGATAGTACAATATATACCAGGTGCACTTCTTATCAGGAACGTTTGCATTGTGCCAATAGACATTTGAAGGTGAGTTTCATATTTTATGTATTTTATTGCAATGGCTTATCGTGAACAAAATTTTACACAAGATGCAGAATCTTCAGGACTGTGCACTTCCAAAATGTGAATTCCTGTTACGAATAACTGGTGATGACCTCATTAATAATTGCATTATAAAATAAAAACAAACGTGTCATGAAGGGTGTATGCCTGTTAAACTGAAGTGTAAAGTTGTATCCAGTGGGTATGAAATCGGTAGTTGTCGGCGCCAATCGGTTATTTGTATCATCTATGCAATTTGGAAAATGATCGAATACAATAATACACACATTTTTGTACGATATTTCCGTATTTGTTTCTATCACTGTGTCGATACCTTTACTGGTTGGCTATTACTTTCTGATGGTCCCATCCACCTAGTAATCAATGTTTCAGCACTGACATGACTTATTAAATTTATTTTTGTTGACAATTTACATGTCCTAAACAATGTAATAATTAATGCATATGTGACCTTAGACAATTTTAGCTATCCTGTTTGGACCCTTTAGTTTTCTTGCAATTAAAACTGTGAATTTATTTTGATTTCACATCTTTTGCATTTGCGCTTTCCGCATTCACGACATATCACCGGGTTTGCAACTAGATTAACACGACGGGTGCTATTTGTGGAGCAACACTACCCTTCCGAAGCACATGGGTTTACCCCCGGTTTTTAGTCGGGTTCGTTTTCTCGGTCTTTAGTTTTATGGGTATGTTTTGTAGATCGTTGTTTGTCCTTTTGTACTTTTTTCTTTTGGCCATTGTTTTGTCTGTTCTTCGATATACGAATTCTGATTACCCCTTTGGTGTCTTCAAACTCTTCTAACAAAGATATTCCAGGAAACATGTGCAGTTATATTTTTTTATTCCTGCATTGTCATTAAAGATCCTATTATTCAATTGGGGGGTGTGGATCCCTTGAATACCTTTAATCGGTTTAATCCGGCCATATTATTTGCCAATAAATATGGTGTGTCAAATGTTTGAGGTACGAGTGGTTGGTTTTTTATATTGGTGGAATTGTTCCATCTTTTTATAATCAATATTTCAATTAGTCGTTTTGATTTCAGAAAATTGTATTTTTGTTAACGTGTGTCATTATCGATACTTCTTATCTGAAAATTGTTTCTACGTGTAATCAAATGGTAACTAAATATCCACAAACCTATATATGGCTATGCACCTTAAATATTACTTTAAAATCAACAAAAAACTTCACTTTCTTAAATGATAAAATTGATAAAAATAGTTTATACTTTAATCATGGACAGTGTATCTTTAGCAACGATCACATGCACACATATAGATCCATGTGGAAATATACATAATGTTTGTTTGTTTGATGAAGTTTAACGCCACTTTCAAACATATTTCAGTTATATCGTCGCGGTCAGTTATATTGGTGGAGGAACCCAGATCGAGGACCCGGAGAAAGCCACCGAACTGTCGCAAGTCACTGACAAATTTTATCACATAATGTACAACTCGCCCTGATCGAATTTCGAACTCACATCATTGTTGATAGGCACCGATTGCATAGTTAGTTGTCAATCCAGCCACCTTACGATCACGGCCATGACGGCCCCTACATAATACGTGATGTGATTGTAAGTACAGATTTATATCGGACAAGCAAACCTTAATTGTTTTAAGATGAAGGAGCAGGGATAAATGATTTGAAATCCTGCAATCTGTGAATTTTCTGGGGCAGTTTTACATTTTTGAAAATTAAAATGTATGCAACCCACACTATTTTTTGTCTAATTATAGAAAGGTCGAACCATGATTTATATTAAATTTTCTGAAAATATATTAAGGAATAAAATAAATCTCTACTCTGGGTAAATATTCCCAAAAAATAGAAAAATAAGTTGTCATACATATTTGTGTTTGAAGACATGAAATTTAAGTCAATTGAGTTTATTTGGCATGACGACAATATTTTGTTTGCTTCAAATCAATCAAATCAAATCAGTTTTATTTAAAGTCGAATATCTATAAACACATAACATAAGCTCTAGTGAGCTTTTGAATCGACTAAATTCGACTTCAATTTGTAGAAATACTAAATACAAAAACACATACGCGCAGAACATGCATGTTCACTTACATAATGTTCGGAACTGATAATGATAGATACACATTTCTCACCCCTTGGATAAATTGGTACATTACTTTAGGTGCAAACTATTTTTTCTATTTTACACAAACACTCGAGCTGTGATATGACAAGCTACACGGGCCTGTACAGTATTTTAAATATATTTCATAATACAATGTTTGGACCGTATCCTTAAATGCTACTACAATAGCGATAGAAACATGTAAAAATGTTTTAGACTTTGTTTAAAGGGAGATAAAAGAATTGAGTTAGTTACTAGCAAGGGAGAGCACTCTATTATTTAATATACACAAAGTAAACAAACATTCACATGGTAGAAAGGGATGAGAAAAAGAGTTAAACACCGGGTAAGGTGCAAAATGTGGTCGTTCGCCGTTTCAGTGTAAAAACATTTTGTGATTTTCAACTAAATTTATGGTTTTTTTTTAAACATTTTGTCCGAAGTTTAACCTTTCCATCAGCATACATTTTCTGAAACGTACACGATACTTTCTCTACATTCTGTCTGAATATCATGGAATGTTTAAAATGTTGCAATGAAATGCCAGGCTTCATTATTGACAGAAATACCAATAAAGCCATTAAAATACAACTAATTCCAATCAAATTTGGGCTCAAT
>MJUT01019111.1:30106-43929 GCA_002080005.1 Gigantidas platifrons | reverse complement strand
AATACCATATTTTTGAAAAAATGGATCAAATTTTATTATATCTCGACCAAGGCAGAAGTGTACTACCGTTTCTCGAAGTGGAAGGGATACACATTTCCAAGATAGCGGCTTGTGTTCCTTGTTGGATTAGTATAATAAGGGAGTAATTGTTTGGTGGTTTTTTTTAAATTACATGAAACAAGTCCCTATGCTTTTGACCTAAGTCAAGGATACATGTTAAGATGACAAATGATGGACACTTTATAATCTGTGTCACATGAACTATTTATCCAAGATATGGTATTAAGTTTTATATATTCAGTCCTGAACCTTTACATTAAAATCCAGTCTATCACAAGATAAATGGTCCTTATTTTTTACTCTCCCTTACAAATGATTCATTGAAAGATATGTTATTCTGAAATTGTGCAATTTAAGTTGCACAAATTTTCATCTTTCAGATGCACTTTAGTGTGGCTCAACACAATAACTACTTTAGATTACCGACCGTTTCAATTAATTTGACACAGAAATTTGGTGTTTGTGTGTGTCTTTGCGGGAGGAGGGGGGCAATGATGTAGTGGAACCTTCAGCCTCCACTGTGAGTATACCACTTTCGTTTTTATTTAGATCGAAAGCGTACTATTTCGCGTTGCTAACATTTTTCATGATAATGTTTTCTCTATCTCTTACAGTATCTAAATTATGAGGATAATAAGGTTCCAGGTTAAAACAGAAGTAGCCGAATTTCTAATGAAAATGTGAAAATTTAACAAATTTGGGAATAGAAGAGCTTATATTACAAAACAATGCCATAAAATGACTATATACATGTACATACACAATTTATATTGATAAAAAGATAACCCTGTATCCCAGAACAATTTTAGGTTATCGTAAAGTATATGTTAAACATAATGTAATCTAAATTCGTCACAATATTTGATTAAGTGAGGTATGCGAAGATGATTGAAATGTTAAACTTAAGGATGACTTACGTTGGAGAACGACGGATACAGACTGATGACTAGATTATTTTTTTCCTTTGAACCGTTTAAGCTATTTGTTAAAACATTTTACAACCTACGCCAACACGATCATGTGACAGCGATAGTACAATATATACCAGGTGCACTTCTTATCAGGAACGTTTGCATTGTGCCAATAGACATTTGAAGGTGAGTTTCATATTTTATTGCAATGGCTTATCGTGAACCAAATTTTACACAAGATGTAGAATCTTCAGGACTGTGCACTTCCAAAATGTGAATTCCTGTTACGAATAACTGGTGATGACTTCATTAATAATTGCATTATAAAATAAAAACAAACGTGTCATGAAGGGTGTATGCCTGTTAAACTGAAATGTAAAGTTGTATCCAGTGGGTGTGAAATCGGTAGTTTTCGGCGCCTATCGGTTATTTGTATCATCTATGCAATTTGGAAAATGATCGAATACAATAATACACACGTTTTTGTACGATATTTCCGTATTTGTTTCTATCACTGTGTCGATACCTTTACTGGTTGGCTATTACTTTATGATGGTACCATCCACCTAGTAATCAATGTTTCAGCACTGCCATGACTTATTAAATTTATTTTTGTTGACAATTTACATGTCCTAAACAAGGTAATAATTAATGCATATGTGACCTTAGACGATTTTAGCTATCCTGTTTGGACCCTTTAGTTTTCTTGCAACTAAAACTGTGAATTTATTTTGATTTCACATTTTTTTTTGGCATTTGCGCTTTCCGCATTCACGACCTATCACCGGGTTTGCAACTAGATTAACACGACGGGTGCTATTAGTGGAGCAACACTACCATTCCGAAGCACCTGGGTTTACCCCCGGTTTTTAGTCGGATTTGTTTTCTCGGTCTTTAGTTTTATGGGTATGTTTTGTAGATCGTTGTTTGTCCTTTTGTCCTTTTTCTTTTGGCCATTGTTTTGTCTGTTCTTCGATATACGAATTCTGATTACCCCATTGGTGTCTTCAAATTCTTCTAACAAAGAAATTCCAGTATTTTTGAGTGGACGGAAACATGTGCAGTTATATTTGTTTATTCCTGCATTGTCATTAAAGATCCTATTATTCAATTGGGGGTGGGGATCCCTTGCATACCTTTAATCGGTTTAATCCGGCCATATTATTTGCCAATAAATATGGTGTGTCAAATGTTTGAGGTGCGAGTGGTTGGTTTTTTATATTGGTGGAATTGTTCCATCTTTTTATAATCTATATTTTAATTAGTCGTTTTGATTTCAGAAAATTGTATTTTTGTTAACGTGTGTCATTTGCGATACTTCTTATCTGAATATTGTTTCTAAGTGTAATCAAATGGTAACTAAATATCCACAAACCTATATATAGCTATGCACCTTAAATATTACTTTAAAATCAACAAAAAGCTTCACTTTCTTAAATGATAAAATTGATAAAAAATAGTTTATACTTCAATCATGGACAGTGTATATTTAGCAACGATCACATGCATACATATATATATCCATGTGGAAATATACCGGTCTCATCTTACATAAAATGTACACATCTGTTATAACCATCGATTTTAAGCTTTGTATTAATATATTTATATATGTATAACTGATGTTTTGTACGTCATCGTAACATATCAAAGATTATTTACATGCGAAACATTAATTAATTATGTGTTTTGACGGCGACTTTCTCAAAGTGAAATTGTGCCCGATACCTATGCGCTACATATTTTATTTTCCATATTTATAGAACAAAAATGGACATTAGTAAATGTGAGCCATGTAAACGAATGTGTAAAAATGCACAAGGATTATATTGGTGTATTTCCTGTCCGGAACTATTGTGTATGACATGCTCAAAATACCATAAAGCTCTTACGGCAACAAAATGGCACTCAGTGGTTACCATAGAAAAATATCAATCGTTATTGCCGATCCTGAAAATAGCACAAATAAGGTGCATCCAACATCAGGACAAATTATTTGAATATTTCTGCGTGACACATGATTGCCCATGTTGCATTCAATGTAAAAGGAGTCAACATAGTGCATGTCAAGGAGTTGAAAAGATAGAAGAAGTTGTAAAAGCATTGAATTTGTCAGAAGAATTTATTAGCTTAAATTCAAAGATTGGGAATTCTCTGAAAATTCTGGAAAAGATTTCTAAAAATAGAGATAAGAATATACTGAAATTGCGCTCACAGAGAGAAGACCTTTATAAACAATTGAAAATTAACCGAGATTTAATTGATAAAGCTCTGACTGAATTTGAGGCCGACACAAAATGTGGATTAGAGAGCAATTTTGACAAAGAAAAGGATGTCATCTTGGAGCAACAAAGCAAAATAACCAGTAAAATTGCTGATTTAAAGCATAGTCAATACCAGATTGAAAGTATATTAGATATTAAAGTCGAATCAAATACACACTTCTTTTTGTTTCAAAATAAAGCAAAGGAACAAATGAAACGGAACGAAACCGATATTCAGAAAATGTTAGCGTCTCTCTTAAATATATCTTCAGCATGCACTTTATCAACTGAAATTGACCATGAGAATCAGTCCGTAAAAATGTTGAAAACACTTGAATTTGAAAGGAGAATTTGTCATCTTGATTTAGAATTAGAACACGTCTCTGACGAAGATAATGAAATAACAGATTCATCAACAGTTGAAGCAGACGACATATTAAAGACGCCAGATCTGAATTTACAATTAGCTGATGTCACTCCAGTAGCAAGTGTCGAAGTATTAAAAGATGTCACTCCGCAAGTACCAAGTGTCAATTTATTAAAAGAAGACACTCCACTAAAAACAGAGATGTTATTCCGATTCAAGAGCCATTCCACATTCGACACAACCGGATTCAACTCCGAAAGTTTGTATCCATTCATTAAAGTGGTATCTAATAACCGTGTAGTGATAACTGGAAATAAAAAGCTGCTATTCTTTACAAAATCGGGGGAAACGGAAGGAGAAATAAAACTGGACTATTCCGCCACATCTGCTGCTGTTATTGATGACAAAACACTAGCCGTAGCAGCAAATGTGGCAGTTGTATTTGTTGATACAAAAACGTTTAAGAGTATTGATTCGATCCCTATGGGGGACACATGTATCGGAATAGCCTATGTAAAAAATCAGTTAGTTATCAATTGCATAACACGTGGGTTGATTATTATGGATCGATCTGGAAATGTGTCACAAACATTGAAATCGATAACAGGAAGCATGCAGATATACACATTGGATGATAAGACAATAGTATTATTTAATCCACCATCCAACAAAATTGAATGTCTAGATATTCCGACTTCTACGAAGACGTCATATTTTTTAATACCAGGACAACACAATGCTGAATGTGTGACAAGTGACCAAAATGGCAATGTATATGTGGCTAGTCAAGATGGGATCTACCTGACGCGGCCTCCATCCAATGAGTACAAGACAGTATTGAGTAATACCTATAAAAGCGTAAGGCCCCTTGGGATCGATATTGATAACAAAAGTCACGAGTTATTTGTGCTTTATAACGACGGAAAATCCGTGTATATTTTTGCAAAAACAAACTGACGATGTTTGTTGCAACATCTTTTAAGTTCAGTTTCAAAAATGTGTTTGTTGCCAATTGCATATGCGACATGAATTTCAAAATGAGTAGAGCCATAAATTACTTGGTATGACTTTCTATATTTAAGCAGAGCGATTTTCTTTTCATCAAATTCGAAAAAGGTACAATTTTGCATGTGTGATATTCTTAATAATACAAATACAGTGGAACTTGTTCAAACCGACACCAGAGTTTTCCGCCATCATGTGACATCCGACAAAAACGGTTCCAAAGTATTTCTGTTCTTGACTAAGATAAAACCTGAGTATTCCGACATCCTGTACAATACGACATATCTTCTTGGTCCCTTGGTTGGTCGAAATAGACAGATTCAACTGTATATAAATGAATTCAGTATTCAATATAACATCAATAGTATCTCCATTTTATTCAGCTTTTGTGTAAATAAGAATAACTGCATGGTATTATGTAGTATATTTATACTTTAAATTTATGATTGCGATGACCTTGTTGTATTTCTTCTGATTGTTCTTTTTCCGCAACATGTCGACACCTCTCACCTCTCTACTTTCGCGACATATCGTGAAGATATTTCACGTCAAATACCGTACAGTCATAAGGCATTCAAAACATAGGTACGCATACATAATTTGCTTGATGGAGTTATCTTCCAGAATATGGAAAACCTTGCAAAACATGAAAGAATTGGTGGCAGAGATCGAGGATCGAAATTGGTATTTGCTGCTCCTCTGCTAAGCATGCAGTTTTAAGAAATAAGAGCAAATACTGGTTGGCTCGGAATTTGGATAATGTGTCCGTGTGGAGCGACATTTCTACTCGCGTAACGTCGCGTCGTCAAGACATGCACGATCGCTTGATGCGCTTCAGAAATCGCCAGCAAGTATGTTTTACCGCAATATCCCTTGATTGAAAAGAATTGGTGGTAAAACCACCCGCAGTCGGCAGGGTGAACATAACCCCAGCCACGACGACCTGTAATACGCCTATTTTGATTGCCACGCGACCCATAAATTTGTCTTAGTCCCGCTATTTTGTTTTTATTGAAACTAGAAGAGTGAACAGTCATGTATATGTGCGCTAAGGGAATCTATTCTGCCTGTTTCTGTTATTTCACGATTGGATTTGGGTGTTCTTGTTTTACATTGTCCTGTTAGTGAAAAATAAGCATGTGACACCGGTGAGTTCCGAAATTCAAAAACAGTGCACGTCCCTGAAACGTGATGACAACGAAATTATTTAAGCCTTTAATTGATATTATATGTCTTACAGTTTTTTCAGCTTTGACTAATACTTATAACAAAAAGGCTGCTGTCTTCTCTATCGCATATTAATTTATGAAACATATCATGTGCAACCTCGGACATCGACGGTCACTATTTAGTAGAAGTAAAAATAATAGCTAACGTTGATTTTCTTATTGATTTCATGAAGATAACAAAATATTGCGGTCAAAGCGCATCAAAGTTGAAATAGCATAGCCTTAGCGTTTACTTATGCTGCCTAAGCATTTATTTACGCTGTAATTTTCCTGTGTCTCTTGTCCTTCCGAAGTTAGCTTATCCCAAATCCGGCATCTAAGTTTAATGCAATCTTGACCCCAATTTTGTTTAACCTTTGTGAAATCCTATATCTGCGACTTATGGGTATTGAGTTTTTACCAATAACTGCATCATCAATTGTTCATAGGAGTTATGCCCTTTCAGAAGTCATTGAATAATATGTGTCTATGTGTTTTAAGTTTCGACAAATAAGGACTATCAAGCTTTGTCATGAGGTTATACCTTTATGGAGTTATCAAACTATTTCGGTCAAAAACACAGCAAATTTCCGATATTGTGTTCCAAACTTTTACTTTTTACGTGTATGTTTTATTTCCTCTATCACCACCAAGACTTTTGCCTGACTTGACTGTATATATGAGTAACATGGCGAGTGTCTTATAAGAAGCAGGAACTGCTTACCTTACCCTTCACGAGCACCTAAGTTCAGCCTCGGTTTTTTGGGTGGGGTCTATATTGCTCATCTTTTTAGTGTTTTTGTTGGGCTATTATGTATCTTTATCATCTGTGTTCCGTGTTGTGATATCCGTGACGAATTCCTCATAAAAACGATGTTCGCTTCATCTTTGCCTCCAATTGTTTGTACGGAGGGGGGAGTCAAGTCTTATTTATTATATGTGTGTTTGTTTGCACATACTGGTGTCCAGCACATATTGTGTTGTGTTTTCTTTGTGTTGTGTGCCCTGGGTTACAACTGTCTTTGGATTGTCAATTTCTGTATTCTCTAACGTTTATTTGTCATACTTTGATTACAAATTATTTCCGGTCAAAATGTAAGTTATCGACATTTACCAGGATACTATTTACAATTGGGAAAATCCTAGTATGCGACTATTAGTTATTGATGCATTTAGTTTTTTAAGGGAGCTATGTCTCTTAGTATTGCTACATGTCCTTAATGTTTATTATTTCATTTTTCTGTGTCTCTTATTAAGGTTCTGGACATATTTTAATAATAATATCCGCCGTAATAGGGCCTTTTCACCGGAAATGACGTCACTCACATGACCGGAAATGACTTGAGCGGAAGAGGCCATGTCCGAAAGTATATTCTGCGCATGCGCAACCGGAATTTGCGCAATATCCACCGTATAATGGCCTTTTCACTTGAAATGACGTCACTCACGTGACCGGAAGTGACGTGACCGAAAGAGGTCATGTCCAGAAGTATGTTCTGCTCATGCGCAACCGGAAATTGCGCAATAGCCGCCGTAATAGGGCCTTTTCACCGGAAATGACGTCACTCACGTGACCGGAAGTGACGTGACCGGCAGAGGTCATGTCATGTCCAGAAGTATGTTCCAGAATATTACCTTACTTTTTGCTTTCCTTTTTCAGTGTTAGGTGATTAGAATTAGCTTTGATAAATTTCCAGGAGTTCATTACTTGTGATTTAAGAGTTGTTACCAACAATGGTATCCAGTATGCCTATTATGGTGTCATCGAATTCATTCGGTTAATACACATCAAAGCTACGACATCGTACTTTGAAGATAAATAATATTATCTTGATCGCTGACTGTTTCAATGTTGTAATGACAATTTCAAGATCAAAATCTAGGTAAAAATTATATATATAACTATTTACCTTTTAGCTTCTTCAAGGTTTTAAAGATTATAACATTTAACTGTGAAAATGTTATGTGTTTGCAAGTTATCGTTATTGTATTTTGACCAATTTGATCCATTTACTTTCCCTTAAGAAGTCGCTGAACTCGTTTTGGTAAAAACAATTATCAAAGTTCCTGTATCATTATCCCAAGCATGCTTCATCCCTAATTTTTCCGTGTGTGTATTTTATATTATTATGCTTGATATAACCACTTCATTGGTGTTATAGTTAGTTTGTTCACATCGATTGCGGTAGATCATTGGTTGGAGCCCCGGTCGGGTCAAACTAAAATATTATACAATTAGTATTTGTTGCTTCTCTGGTAATTACGTAGCACACTGGAGAAATAGTAGACTTGTTGACACGAAATCTGGATAATGTGTCCGAGTGGAGCGACATGTCTAACTATGGACTGTTTCAATGAAATAGCACAAAGCAATTCCCACTATGGTCTGTCACATGATACATTTTTTCAAAAATATAGTACTTGATTTTTTATATTAAAACCGGGAACTGGACCCTGCACGGTAAGTCTAGAGAGTTCCGAATGTAATCACTGAAGCGAAGATTACTCTCTAGACTTACTATGTATGGTCCAGTTCCCAGTTTTATGTCGACCCAAGGCAGAAGTGTACTTCCGTTACTTTGGAGTAAACAAGGACACGAATCGCATATACGGATACATTCTAATGCAGATAAATCATCGACGAAATTAACAATACGTCGTTGGTTGTCCCGATAAGCAAAATAAACAAGTTTGAAGTGGAAGGGGTAAACATATCAAAGATGGCGGCTTGAGTCCCTTGTTGGATTAGTTTAGTAGGGGAGTTTTTTATATTACATAAAAGCAAGTTCCTATACATGCTTTTGGCCTAAATCAAGGACACATGTTAAGATGACAATGATGAACACTTTATCATCATTGTCACATGAACTATTTATCCAAAATATGGTACTTTTTTACATATTAATTCCTGAACCTTTATATTAAAAATCCAGTCTATCACAAGATAAATGGTCCTTATTTTGTACTCTCCCTCGACAACTGGAATGAATAAATACACCCTTGACTTTCTCTACTTTGTCACTGTCTTTATTTCATATGGGAACATTCAACAATGTTCAAAATGATTCATTGAAAGATATGTCATTCGGGAATTGTGGAATGTAAGTTGCACGAATTTTCATCTTTCAGATGCACTTTAGTTTGATCCAACGCAGTAAAACGTTTACATGTCCGACCGTTTCAACTGATTTGACCCTGGGTGACACACAGCTTTAGTGTTTGTGTGTGTTTTAGGCAAATAATGTAGTGAAACCTTAAGCCTCAAATGTGATCATTGCCCTTTCGTATTTTTTAGATCGAAAGCGTACCATTTCTCGCCGCAAACATGTATCATTATTATTTTTTTCTCTATCTCTCATGGTATCTGAATCATGAGGATAATAAGGTTAAAAAGAATTAGCTGATATTCTAATAAAAATGTTGGACATATGTTTTATACAGGCCCATACAAGGTACATTCCATTTAAGTATGATTTTAAATGGTTCAATAGTTTTTAAGAATAAAGTATATGCAGAAATTACATGAGGTCCAACGCTACATAATGACCAGCTGTAGTGCCATAGTGCATTCCGACTAAAGTTTTAAAGCAGTAGAATGTAAAATTATGTTCACTGTGGATTTAATCAAGTTTTTTAGGACAATTTCTTTTGAAAATGTTAACAAATTTGCGAATAGAAGAGCTCATAATACAATACAATACCATAAAATGAATATATACATGTATATGAACAATTTATATTTATGAAAAAATAACCTCATCTCCCAGAACAATCGTAAGTTATCGTAAAGTATATATTATGCATACTGTAATCTAAGTTCGTCACATTATTTCATTAAGTGAGGTCGGCTAATAAGATTGAAATGTTAAGTTTAACTCTCAATGATGACGGACGTTGAAGAACGACGCTCACAAACTGATGACTAGATTCTACTTTTCCTTTGAGCCGTTTAAACTATTTGTTAAAGCATTTTACAACCTACGCCAACACGACCATGTGACAGTGATAGTACAATATATACCTGGTGCACTTCTTATCAGGAACGTTTGCATTGTGTCAAGAGACATTTGAAGGTGAGTTTAATAATTTATGTATTTTATTACAATAGCTTATCGTTAACTAAACTTACACAAGATGCAGAATTTACAGGACTGTGCACTTCCAAAATGTGAATTCCTGTTATGAATAACTGGTGATGACCTCATTAATAAGTGCATTATGAAAACAAACGCGTCATGAAGCATGAAAAAGATATGCCTGTAAAAAGTTAGTGTAAGGTTGTATCCAGTGGAGACACTTTGGCTATCAGGAAGATCAGTGGATCAGCGTGTATGTCTGCATGTGAAATCGACAGTTGTCGGCACCAATCAGTTATTTTTATCATCTAGCAATTTGGAAAATGATTGAATACAATAATCCACACGATTTTATGTATGATATTTTCCTATCTGTTTATATAACTGGGTCGATACCTTTACTGGTGGACTATTACTTTCTGATGGTACCATACACCTAGTAATCAATGTTGCAGCACAGACATGGATTATTAAATTTATTTTTGTTTACAATTTACCTACCCTAAACAATGTAATAATTAATAAATACGTTCTCCTCCCTCATGCATAGGTGACCCTATACGACTTTAGCTATCCTGTTTGGACCCTTTATTTTTCTTGCTACTACAACTATGAATTTATTTGGCTTTCACATCTTTTGCATTTGCGCTTTCCTCATTCACGACTTATCACTGGTTTTGTGACTAGATTAACACGACGGGTGCTATTAGTGGAGCAACATCTGTTTATCTGCCGTAGCACCTGAGTTCACCCCCAGTATTTAGTGGGGTTCGTGTTTCTCGATCTTTAGTTTTATGTGCCTGTTTTGTAGATAGTTGTTTGTTCTTTTGTACTTTTTTCTTTTAACCATTGTTTTGTCTGTTCTTCGCTATGCGAATTATGATTACCCCTTCGGTATCTTCAAACTCTTCTAACAAAGATATTCCGGAAAGGCGTCGTGGTATTTTTAAGTGGACGGAAACATATGCAGTTATTTTAATTTTTATTCCTGTATTGTCATTAAAGATCCTATTATTGAATTGGGGGTTGTGTTCCCTTGAATTCCTTTAATCGGTTTAATCCGGCCATAGTTTTTACTTATACATATGGTGTGTCAAATGTTTGAGGTGTGACTGGTTGTTTTTTTTATATTGGTAGAATTGTTAACCATCAATGTTTAAACTTTCTTTTTAAAATCTATTTTTTTTTAAATTATATTCATTTTGATTTTCATAAAATTGTATTTTTGCTAACGTGCGTCATTTACTAAACTTCTTATCTGAAAATTGTTAAATGTAATCAAATGGTATCTAAATATCCACAAACCTATACACCATAAATATTACTAAAGTCAACAAAAAGCTTCACTTTCTAAAATGATAAAATAGTTTATACGTTAATCATGGACAGTGTATCTTTAGCCACGATCACATGCACATATATTGATCCGTGAGGAAATATACATAATATTTGTTTGTTTGATGGTGTTTAACGCCACTTTCAACAATATTTCAGTTATATCGTGGTTGTCAGTTATATTGGTGCAGGAACCCGGATCGAGTACCCGGAGAAATCCACCGACTTGTCGCAAGTCACTGATACATATTATCACATAATGTTGTACACCTCACCCTGATCGAGCTTCCAACTCACAACATCATTGTTGATAGGCACCGATTGCATGGTTAGTTGTAAATCCAACCACCTTACGATCACGGCCACTACGGCCCGTACATAATACGTGATGTGAATGTAAGTACAGATTTATATCGGACGAGCAAACCTTAATTGTTTTAAGATGAAGGACCTGAGATAAATGATTTGAAAACCTGCAATCTGTGAATTTTCTGGGTCAGTTTTACATTTTGGAAAATTAAATTGTGTGCAACCCACACTATTTTTTTGTCTAATTATAGAAAGGTCAAACCATGATTTATATTTAATTTTCCGAAAATATCTTTTTTAATTTTCTGAAAATAAACCCCTCATCTCTACTGGGCAAATATTTCCAAAAATAGAAAAATAAGATGACATACAGATTTTTGTTTGAAAGCAGGAAATTTAAGTCAATTTTGTTTATTTGGCATGATGAAAATATTTTGTTTGCTTCATTTTGTAGAAATACTAAATAAAAACAAAACAAAACAAAACACACACACGCGCAGAATAAATACATGCATGTTCATTTACATAATTTTCGGAACTGATAATGATAGATAAACATTTCTTCTAACTACTTGGATAAAGTAGTTCGTTAATTTAGGTGATTTTTTTTTTGTTTAAAATTATTTATCAGGCCCCTGACATGACGGGGTCAGACCTATAATCCGACATACAGATAGTCTGACGATCCAGTAGTCCAACACTCCGATAGTCCAACAGATTAAGTACATTTAGTAGCTATTCAGGGAAAATAAAATTTCTCTTCTTTATAAGAAATATTCGCCTAGTCAAGTTTTGTGGATGCACTGTGAATTCAAGCAGGATACGTCGTCAGACTGGCGTTTGAAGATTTTTATCTGGTTTACTGAAACATATTAGAAATATCTTCGTCAAATTAATTATGAAGAAATTTACTTTAGATAATTAAAAGAGAAAAGTTCCGAATATATTGCCTAGACCCAGCATACGTAATCTTGGGATGTTGTTCCGGCCTGCTCATCGCCAAGACAGTCTTTTCAGTTCAGAACAAATTGCCTGCTACATCGGAAAATATTTAATTTAATCCAAAAAATACCCTCTCCCTTTTCCTCGAAAATTGTATGGTCGTACCTATGAGGTGATCATTGATTTAAAGAAGTTTACTATTTTTCATTTAAACGAAGGAAAATTCCGTCATACAATTAGAAATTCAAACAAATATTCAAGAAAATTGGTCAAACTAAAGCTCTAGAGCCATCTTATGTATTCCCGATAACTTTTACTGTTGCTGTTCTTACTTGAACGATGAAAGTGAAGAAGAAACACATCTCTGTCGGACTATCGAGCTGTCTGGCTATCTGGCGGTCGGAATATCGGACTGACGGACTGTCGGACTACAGCTACTCTCCCCATTGTTACAGCTATTTAAGCTGTATATCGATAAATCAACAATTTACTTCAAAAATAGAATACAATTTTGCGGAATATCTAACGCCAGTATAGCTTGTCTTATCGGGAGCGTAGCTATAGTCCGACAGCCCGTTAGTAAAATTGCTTTCAATTTTTGAAGTAAATGGTTAATTTATGGATATTTACATCCGTGCCTTTACAGTATTCTAAATGTATTTCATTATAAAATGTATGGACTGTATCCTTAAGTGCAACTACAACAGCAATAAATAGGCTTAACTAGATGTAAAATGTATTTGACTTTCGTTAAAGGGAGGTAAAACTATATTTACGTTAGTTACTAACAAGGGAGATCACTCTATTATTTACTCAGAGTAAACAAGCATTGACACGATTGAACGTGGCACTGAAGTATGACCCACTGTTTTTATTTTACAACCCATTTAAAAATCACAAGGGAGGACACCATTACTAACCCGTCCGCGCTTGAATTCGTTCTATTTTATTTTTCTTCAATTTCTCACCTTATCGCTTGTACAGATCTTTTAAATAATCCATTTTGCAATGATTCGTCACATAATGTATGCTTTGGGCACCTTAATACACATCCAATTATCTAACCAAACATTGTAACGTTCAAATCTTGTATTTCCTGGGATACATAACGTTATATTATCATTGTATGAAAGTAATAACTAAACATCCCATTTATTTATAATTTTCACTTTAACTCTTTGTACAACATCTGAATAATACGGTTGTTTCGAATCATTTCCATTCCGTCAAAAGTTTTTCATTTTCGTCTGACAGACCATGTCATTTTGATGGAATGTTATGCACTGGGCTTCCGGTGCCAATGTTCACAACGAAAACTCCAATCGAAATGTGCCGTTTTAACGTTC
>MJUT01019111.1:15523-29802 GCA_002080005.1 Gigantidas platifrons | reverse complement strand
CATGATTCGAAACAAGCGTATTGGGGGAAACAAATTTGAAGTTAACTGTCTTTCTAAAACTGAGATCGAGCAACACGAACTCCACTAAAACTAGAGGTGCACACGGGTACTTCGGATAGGTAAGTTGTTCCTACTCCACATGTGGCACCCGTCGTGACAATTGTGTGATCCAGATACTGAAGTGGTCGTTCACCGTTGCAAACATTCTGAAATTTACATGATTCCTCTAACTTCTGTCTGAATATCATGGGAAATGTTCAAAATTTTGCAATGAAATGCCAGGCTTCACTATTAACAAAAATATCACTAGTATCCCCAATAACTTTTGGCTCAAAATAATCGTTGTATATTATCCATCAATCATCAGTTGTAGTTATCCCATATCAAGTAATATTTTTCAAAATACTACAAAGCGAAAGAAATGTTTAGACTACTTTTAGATACGTTCTAATTTCAGACGGGATAAGGTTTATATCTACATGTAATTGTGTATTTAAGACAGTGCACGTTGTAGTCCTTTATTTATAAATCGAAACATCGACCAATATCATGTTACGTAAAATGTACACATCTGTTATAACCATAAATTTCAAGGTTCGTATAAATATATTTCTGTATGTATAACTGATATATCATCCGGAACTCCTTGCGCCTTTCCCCAAGTGAAAACAAGCTCGGATATGAATAGTATTCTTTGTACCTTGTGCCTTATGAAATCACATGATATAACAATGGAGGACCGTCATCCAAGAAACGTGGGATTCGGTCATCAAGGATTCAAAATTGATATACGGTCGTTGCCTTGATGAACATACGCTAAGACGTCTTTCTGCCTCTCCTTTAACTGGATATCACTTCCATATTTCATCAATGCTGCTGTTAACGAGGACTCCATGCTTGTTTGTTTACATATTAGAGGACAAAGTCAATTTCAAATTTTAGATAATTATTAGTTTTATTTATCGATTTTATATTTTTAATGCTTACTTGGCAATAATACACAAAAAATGTATAAATAAAATTTGATATGAAATTATTCTATAAAATATTTTTATTTTTTTGGGGAAATGATTATTTTCTCTCCCTCTTCACAACCCCGGCCGAATAACCAGCATTGTAACTCATATCAATACATTCATATCCGAACTTGTTTTTTTCACTTGGGGAAAGGCGCGAGAAGTTCCGGATGTAACTTATATGTTATACGTCATTGTAACATATCAAAAATTATTTAAATGCGATAAATATTTTCTTTTTCCATATTTATAGAACAAAAATGGATAGTGATAAATGTGAGCCATGTAAACGAATGTGTAAAGATGTACAAGGATTATATTGGTGTATTTCCTGTCCGGAACTATTGTGTACGTCATGTTCAAAATACCATAAAGCTCTTACGGCAACAAAATGGCACTCTTTGGTTTCCATAGAAAAATACGAATCGTTATTACCGATCCTGAAAATAGCACAAATAACGTGCATCCAACATCTGGAAAATGTATTTGAATATTTCTGCGTTACACATGATTGCCCGTGTTGCATTCAATGTAAAAGGAGTCAACATAGTGCATGTCGAGAAGTTGAAAAGATAGAAGAAGTTGTAAAAGCATTGAATTTGTCAGAAGAATTTATTAGCATAAATTCAAAGATTGTGAATTTTCTGAAAATTCTGGAAAAGCTTTCTAGAAGCAGAGATAAGAATATACTGAAATTGCGCTCACAGAGAGAAGACCTATATAAACAATTGAAAATTAACCGAGATGTAATTGATAAAGCTCTGAATAAATTTGAAGCCGGCACAAAATATGGATTAGAGAGCAATTTTGACAAAGAAAAGGGTGTCATCCTGGAACAACAAAGCGAAATAACCAGTAAAATTGCTAATTTAAAACATAGTCAACTCCAGATTGAAAGTATATTAGATATTAAAGTCGAATCAAATATACAGTTCTCTTTGTTTCAACATAAAGCAAAAGAACAATGAAATAGAACGAAACCGATATTGACAATATGTTAGCGTCTCTCTTTGATATATCTTCAGCATGCACTTTATCCACTGAAATTGACCATGAGAGTCAGTCCGTAAAAATGTTGAAAACACTTGAATTTCAAAGGAGAATTTGTAATCTTGATTTAGAATTAGGACACGACTCAGATGAAGATAATGAAATAACAGATTCGTCAACAGTTGAAGCACACTACATATTAAAGACGCCAGATCTGAATATACAATTAGCTAAGGCCACTCCAGTTACAAGTGTCAAGTTATTAAAATATGTCACTCCTCAACTACCAAGTGTCAAGTTATTAAAAGATGTCACTCCTCAACTACCAAGTGCCAAGGGGTTATTAAAAGAAGCCACACCACTAAAAACAGACACGTTATTCCGATGCAAGAGCCATTTCAGATTCGACACAACGGAATTCAACTCCGAAAGCTTGAATCCATTCATTAAAGTGGTATCCAATAATCGTGTGCTGATAACTGGAAATAAAAATAAAAAATTGTTATTCTTTACAAAATCGGGGACAAAACAAGGAGAAACAAAACTGGATTTTCCCGCTACGTCTGCTGCTGTTATTGATGACAAAACAATAGCCGTAACAGCCCATGAGGCAGTGGTAGTTGTTGATACAAAAACATGTAAGCGTATTGATTCGATCCCTATGGGGGACACATGTATCGGAATAGCCTATGTAAAATATCAGTTAGTTGTCAATTGCATAACACGTGGATTAATTATTATGGATCGATCTGGAAATGAGTCACAAATATTGAAATCGATAACAGGAAGCATGCAGATATGCACATTAGACAGTAAGACAATAGTATTGTTTAATCCACTATCCAACTATATTGAATGTCTTGATATTCCAACTTCTAGAAAGACGCCATATACTCAAGTACAAGTCACGGGCGGTACCAAATGTGTGACAAGTGACCAAAACGGTAATATATTTATTGCTGTTAAAGATAAGATATTCCTGATGCGCCCTGCATCCAATGAATGCAACTCAATATTGAGTAAACCCTATCAAATCGTAAGGACACTTGGGATCGATATTGATATCAAGAGTCACGAGTTATTTGTGCTTTACAACGATGGAAATTCAGTGTATTGTTTTCAAAAATAAACAGACGATGTATAATGAAAAGCTTTAAGTCTGAAATATTTAGTTTGTTTATTTTTATGTGCCGCTTGCGTGTAAGTTTGTACTTATAACATTAGTTATTCCAAGGATAACATTAAATGTGAGTGTGTCAAATGCCCCTAAATGTCCGCTAAGCAACGGTGTGGCCATCGTTCAAACTTTCAAACACTTTGACAATGTAATTTCCACCTGTTGTGAAAACGTTGTTTAAGCGTTTGAGAGTTTGACAGCAATATTTTGAACGATGGACACAATGTTATTTAGCGGACATTTAGGGCCATTTGACGACCTATCACATTTAATGTTACCCTTACCGTAACTAATGTTATAAATACAAACTTACGCTCCAGCGGCACATAAAAACAAACAAACTAAATATTTCAGACTTAAAGCGGCACAAAATGGCTTCCAATTATGACATACATTCAGCCCCCTGTATATGCAAATTGTAGTTCTTTATCTTATATAATATGAAACAGGTATACGTGTACAAGCATATAAAAATAAATTCAGAATTTAACATGACTTCACTCGTACATTTTTTGTATCTCCATTCTTTTTCAGATTTTATATTACAAAGAACAATTGCGTAATGCATTCAGGCAATACAATATATTTACATTTTGATTAGTTATGAAGAAAACGTTGTATTTCTTCTGATTATTGTTCTTTTTCTCTACCTCTCTCTTTACGTTCGCGCCTTATCGTGAAGATATTTCACTTCAGGTATCGATCAGTCATAAGGCATTCCAAACGTAGGTAAGCTTACAGAACCTTTTATCTTGACGAATTAACTTCCCGAACGCAAAAACGTAGTGAAGACTGATGTATACGCCAACCAACGTCATGACTGTTAGTAATAGGGTGAGACACATATTGTGGTCCCTACAAACCTAAGGCGCTAAGGCGCTCCCATATAAGGGCATAGACACACCCATTTCCCATATAGGGGCATAGCCCAATCCCGTGGAACTGACGTCACAAAAATTTGAAATTCATATATGGTCATGAAGATGTCGCAGTATGAGTCATGGTAAAAAAATTCCCCCGACGACTAAATATGGTCCCCCCTCGTTGCAATATGATTCATCACATTCCGCCGTCCCGAGTGCACGATGACTCAAAACGGAAAGGTGGCATCCATATTGATCTTTTCAACAAGCATAGCCCCATCTCGGAACCGACGTCACAAAAATTCAAAAATTCAAACAAAAAAAACATTTGAAAAATTATTATTTTTTAAATAAAATTCAAAAACATTTTAAAATACAAAATACATGTACATACTTTCGACGCGATGACAAACGTACGTGTCTTTAGTTTTTATCATGTATAAGTTCATTTACAATCCCCATGTCAAAAGCATTAACATATTTTTCGAGAATCCATCAATTCATATATACACTGGTGGCCGTGGTGGCCGCGGTGGTGGTGGTGTTAGTGGTGGATATAGCTAACTGCTCGGTGGATGCGCATCACGCTAGACACATTCATGGAATCAATTATCTCGAGTGATTTATCAGTAACACATATAAACAACCGTGAATATCCACCACCGCAGCCGGTGGCGGCGCTGGCGGTGGCGTTTCCCTCGTGGGACCCGCCGAATTTTTCGATTCGCTGGGAAACGCCGGAAACGTATCAATTGCCGTTTCGCCAACGTCCTGATCGTCAACGGATCGCGCCGCGGTGGAGTGTGCGGCGGCGGCGGTAGTATAGTCCCCTGCTGCGGCGACGGCGGGGTGTGCGGCGGCGGATACGCATCTCCCTTCGATAACAATTAAAGAAAGGTCGTGTTTAACATTATTTTTGCTACAGAAACATTCATAGAATCAATTGACTCGAGTGGTTTATCAGTAACACATAACATATCAAGGGGCTCCTAGAGGTCAAAAATGTAATCCTCATGGTGGTGGTGTCAGTGGTGGTGTTAGTGGTGATGTTTGTGGTGGATATACTTTACTGCTCGGTGGATGCGCATCACGCTACAGACACATTCATGGAATCAATTAACCCGAGTGGTTTATCAGTAACACATAACAAATCAAGGGGTCCCTCGAGGTCAGATCAACTGAGAGTTAATCCTCAATGCAGACGATATTGAAACGTATAGCCTTATCAGAAGTCAGAGGGTTTTCTAAGGTCAAGCTCTGTTTTTACGCGTTATTATTCTAAAAAGTAATTATTACTTATCGTATATAATCATTAATTAACACACAATTAAAGACATTTATCAATAAAAACATCTACGCTCTTCAATTATTATATGTGTTGAGGTTTACACTGACATGTGTTTATAGTATATGAGTATTTATCATTTCAGGTCAAGCTAAATGGTCAGTTCGTGCGATGGATATTTGATATGTCTGCTGTCCGTGTGTAGATTAAACTTGTTATCATCTGATAAATTAAAAACATATGACCCTAGTGCGTGTGGTCAGTTACTTGGATTACTATCTTGATTTTTTTGTGTATCATAGCGTCTGTTTATATTTAAGGCATCTTTGATTATTATTCAGATAAATCTTTAATATTGGAATATTATTATTTCCTCGAGAATTAAATAAAATAATGTGTAAAGTCTTGTTGAGTGATGTGTATCGTTGATTGATACACACTGGAATGTTTTCACTGTACGTCACTGCGTGTGTTGTGAAACTGATAGGTCGCGGTCAGTGTATTCTTGAGTCTGGGTTAACCGAGGACATGGTTTTCATTTGAATCTGTAAAAGTGAAAAGGGGGGGTATATATATGAATTGATGGATTCTCGAAAAATATTTTAATACTTTTGACACGGGGATTGTAAATGAACTGATACATGATAAAAATGATAAAAACTAGTCATCGTTAGTCGTCGAGTCGAAAGTATGTACATGTATTTTTTATTTTAAAATGCTTTTGATTTTTTTTTTTAATTAATTTTTCAAGTGTTTGGTTTTTTTTTTTTTCTTAATTTTTGAATTTTTGTGACGTCGGTCCCGGGCTGGGGCTATGATTGGTGAAAACTTCAATATGGATGTCACCTTTCCGCTGTGAGTCATCGTGCGCTCGGGACGGTGGAATGTGATGAATCATATTGCAACGAGGGGGGGGGCATATTTAGTCGTCGGAGGAATTTTTTTACCATGACTCATCCTGCGACGTCATCATGACCATATATGAATTTCAAATTTTTGTGACGTTAGTTCCAAGGGGTGGAGCTATGCCCCTATATGGGAAATGGGTGTGTCTATGTCCTTATATGGGAGCGCCTTAGCGCCTTATGTTCTTAGTGACAACAAAATGTGTCTCACCCTACTACTACTGTTTTCATAGAGAAAGTCACAAGGTCAAAGTTCATGGGTGGGTGACCTTTACCCTTGACATAGAATATTAATTTCTGAATAGCGAGTCATGACGAAAAATGTTTTGGATACGAAGATGCAAAACTATTCTGTTGTGACTGAAACAACGCAATGACGCCTAAAGACACATAACGTCCTTGGAATATTTCAATAAAGCCGTTATTAGTCAAACCACACAAAAACGAAAGTTGAATGCATACGTGCATACAATGATCAACAAAGCACCACACAGCAAGCTACAGATTGAGAAACACGAACCCTACAAAAAAGAAACGCGGGCGAACATAGGTTCTCCGAAAGGTCAGCAGTTTCTGCTCTGCGAAGGCACTCGTCGTGTTACTTTGTTAAAAGTCCGGTGATAAGTCATGATATACAATTGTCAACTGCAAAATGTTTATAGAAACAGGTAATACAGGATGATCAATGTCTAGGACTTGGACATTTAACCTTTGTCGAAATGTGTCCTGGGAATAGGACAGCTTATGATACAGTACAATACATTGACATAAAATAACGCTGTGTCGTGGCCGTGATCGTGCGGTAGGATTTGTAACTACCTATGCAATCAGTGCCTATCACCAATAACCTTGTGAGCTTGAAAACGGCTAAGGAGTGGTGTACTTGATACAACACTTACGATCGTTTTCTCTGGGTACTCCGGTTTCCTCCACCAATAAAGCTGACCGCCACGATATGACTGAAATAAATGGCTTTAAATTCCATAAATTAAACCGATATACCTGTACATATGCAATTTATAGTTATAAAAAAGATAACTTCATCTCCGAGAACAATTTTAGGTTATCGTAAATTATCATTTTGTATATTATTTGGAAACGTTGATTGGCTGAAAACGGGTCACATGACGTTCAATAAAAAAATGGCATAGCACGGACGATACTAATTATAGTAACACCCATGCAATATACAAATGTATTTTTAGAAACATCTATGCTATGCACGATTTATCAATGTATTTTCCAAAATTTCAACAAATTTCATTAAAATTTCAAAATTGTCAAACAATTTCAAAATTTCAAAATTTTCAAAAATTTCAAAGTTCAAAAGTTTCATAAGATTTCAAAAATTCAAAATTCATAAAATTTAAAAATTTTTATTACAATGTATTTAAATAATAATATTGAAAAATTATAAAACAATAATAGCCTGCCATTTCGGTCAATATATGGATTTATTGACCTAATAATATATATCGACCTCGGTCCATATATTTTTGTAGCTCGATAAATCCATGTATTGACCTCAATATATGGAAGGCTATATTTGTATCGTTTATGCTTATTGACTGGGTATGACCTCAATAAACTAACTATTCTCCTAAAATCTAGTTAATAAGTGTTGTATTATACCGAAAGAGACGTCAGATGCAAAATGTTGGATGAAGATAAAATAATTGATGTGGCAGTAAAAAAGACAAATACTGGTTATAACAATAATATTAACCACAAATAGAATAAATATTTTTGAACATCAAGAAGATAAATCTTAAAATGATAAATTATTGATGAAAGTTAAAGTTCACTGTACAATTATTAATACTGCTAATTGTTAATCCAGAAGTAGATTGAGTTCCTGGAATTCTAAATGTATTTAAAGTTGGAGTATTTGTAACAGCCACAGTCTGTGAATTATTTGGAACTGAAATTTGACCGTTTCAAAATTTGATATATCATTCAATACATTTGCCAAAACAAAGTCATCAGACAAAAAGTCATGAATTTCCGGGACATTTTAATTCCTTCACCGATGTTATTTTTCAATTTAAATTCCGACTTTGATTATCCGATCTTTTAAATCGCGCAATTGACTCAGACATAAAAGTTTTAAATCACGTACTTTTGACGCTTGCAAGTGTCGGTCAAATAGTTGGAAACTATTAACCGGTGAAGTAAACTTCTCGACATAAGCTTGGAAAAATAGTAAAACTATCGAGTTGATTTTTATATAGAAAATTCTAACTGAGGTATAATAATATATGTTATACATACTGTAATCTAAATTCATCACATTATTTGATTAAGTGAGGTCAGCGAGGAGGATTGAAATGTTAAGTTTAACTTTAATGATGACGGACGTTGGAGAACGACGGACATAAACTGATTACTAGATTTTACTTTTCCTTTGAGTCGGCTAAGCTATTTGTTAAAGCTTTTTACAACATACTGCAATTCGATCATGTGACAGTGATCGTAAAATATACATGTGTCAAGAGACATTTGAAGGTGAGTTTAATTTTTTATTCATTTTATTAAAATTGCTTTTCTTTAACCTAATTTTACACAATATGCAGAATATACATGTGCACTTCCAAAATGTGAATTCTTGTTACGAATAACTGGTGTTGTCCTCATTAATAATTTCACTGTAAAATCAAGCGCGTCATGACGCATGAAGGAGACATTCCTATTACAATTAAGTATACGGTTGTATCTACATTTGTACTTGCGACACTTTGGCTATAAGGATGAAGATAAGCGGATCAGCATGTGTGTCTTCATATGAAATCAGCAGTTGTCGGCTCCAATCGGTTACTGGTATCGTCTAACAATTTGGAAAACAAAATAAAATACTATAGACATGTTTTTAGTATGGTATTTCCGTGTTTATTTTCCTGGTTGGCTATTAATCTCCGATGGTATCATCCACCCAGCAATCATCGTTTCAGCAAAGATATAGCTTTAGATTTATTCATATTTGCAATTTACAGTTCCTAAACAGTGTAATAATTAATAAATACGTCCTCTTCCCTCATGTATAGGTGACCTTAGACGATTTTAGCTATCATGTTTAGATCTTTTAGTTTTCTTGCTACAAAAACCTGTTAATTTATTTAGCTTTCCAATCTTTTGCATTTGATCGTACCTGACAACGATATTCGGGAAACGCGTCGTGGTCTTTTTGAGTTGACACAACGTTTTGTATTTTGATAGGTACAGGTAAGATATTTTATGTTGTGGAAGTTATAATTGTGTAATTGTTTGCATGACACTAGGCAGGAGAACAAAAGGTTTTTAATCATAGGTAAACTAAAGTCTGTTTTAAAATATTCATCAATTGCATATCAAATAAATTAAACAAAACTAATTTAAGGATGCATTTTTGTTTATTAATTTGTATGTGCATAGATTTTAGTTGCTTTGTTGTTGTGTTTTCCTCTCGTTTCATTCATTGTATTATTTTTGGTTTTGCTTTTAATTTGTTTTTGTTCTGTTTATTTTGCTTTTTTTGTAATTCTTGTATTTTGCAAATTGTTTATCTTGTAGTTCTTTAGGTTTTATATTGATCAGTTTGGAAATTGTTTTTATTTGACTAAAACAAACCAAGCAATTAAGATTCTGAATGTATATTTCTTTTATCTTTTAATAAGTAGCTATCAGCATAGTGAAATGAAAACAAATGTCATCAGAATATAAGTAAAAATCACAATTTCACTCAAGATGTAAATATAACCAATAGCAGCATATTGCATAACATTAAAATCAAATATTTATTATAAGACCTAAAGTAACAACTTTCACTATAATCGTTGTTTATTTTCTTTAATTCAAAATATTGAAATAAATCATTTTTAACATAAAACAGACAATATTTATGAAACACACTATAAGAAAAATAAATCCATACAGATAAGAAATATGTTGTACAGGTGACAAATTGTTATTTTAAGATGTTGTGTAATTGAGACATGTGCAGACTTTTAATTGTTTGTTTATATCTGTACGTAGTGTCGATAAAGATCCTTTTATTAAAGGGGGTTGTATCCCTTTGATCGGTTTAACCCCGCCGTATTTTGTGCAGGCATATAAATATGGCATGGTACGTTTGTGTCAAATGTTTGAGGTACGAATGGTTGGGGTGTTTTTATTGGTGGAATTGTTAACCATCAATGTTTAAACTTTCTGTTTATAATCTATTTTCTGATCAGTCGCTTTGTTTTTCAGAACATTTTATTTTTGTTAACGTCTGTCATTGACGATACTCCTTATCTGAAAATCGTTAAATGTAATTCAATGATATCTAAATATCCACAAATCTATACACCATAAATATTACTAAATGCCATTTTATACGTCATTGTAACTAATATATGTAACATTATTTCAATGTAATGCATATTTTATTTTCCATGTTTATAGAACAAAAATGGATAGTGGTAAATGTGAGCCATGTAAACGAATGTGTAAAGATGTACAAGGATTATATTGGTGTATTTCCTGTCCGGAACTATTGTGCACGTCATGCTCAAAATACCATAAAGCTCTTACGGCAACAAAAGGACACTCCGTGGTTTCCATAGAAAAATACGAATCGTTATTACCGATCCTGAAAACAGTACAAATAACGTGCATCCAACATCCTGAAAATATATTTGAATATTTCTGCGTGACACATGATTGCCCGTGTTGCATTCAATGTAAAAGGAGCCAACATAGTGCATGTCAAGACGTTGAAAAGATAGAAGAAGTTGTAAAAGCAGTGAATTTGTCAGAAGAATTTATTAGCTTAAATTCAAAGATTGGGAATTCTCTGAAAATTCTGGAAAAGCTTTCTAAAAATAGAGATACGAATATACTGAAATTGGGCTCACAGAGAGAAGACCTCTATAAACAATTGCAAATTAACCGAGATTTAATTGATAAAGCTCTGAATGAATTTGAAGTCGACACAAAATGTGCATTAGAGAGCAATTTTGACAAAGAAAAGGGTGTCATCTTGGAGCAACAAATCGAAATAACCAGTAAAGTTGTTGATTTAAAGCATAGTCAACACCAGGTTGAAAGTATATTAGATATTAAAGTCGAATCAAATACACAGTTCTTTTTGTTTCAAAATAAAGCAAAGGAACAAATGAAACAGAACGAAACCGATATTCACAAAATGTTAGCGTCTCTCTTAAATATATCTTCAGCATCCACTTTATCAACTGAAATTGACCATGAGAATCAGTCCGTAAAAATGTTGAAAACACTTGAATTTCAAAGGAGAATTTGTCATCTTGATTTAGAATTAGAACACGTCTCTGACGAAGATAATGAAATAACAGATTCATCAACAGTTGAAGCAGACGACATATTAAAGACGCCAGATCTGAATGTACAATTAGCTGATGTCACTCCAGTAACAAGTGTCGAATTATTAAAAGATGTCATTCCGCAAGTACCAAGTGTCAATTTATTAAAAGAAGCCACTCCACTAAAAAGAGAGATGTTATTCCGATTCAAGAGCCATTCCACACTCGGGACAACTGGATTCAACTCCGAAAGTTTGTATCCATTCATCAAAGTGGTATCCAATAACCGTGTAGTGATAACTGGAAATAAAAAGCTGCTATTCTTTACAAAATCGGGGAAAACGGAAGGAGAAATAAAACTGGACTATTCCGCCACATCTGCTGCTGTTATTGATGACAAAACACTAGCCGTAGCAGCAAATGTGGCAGTTGTATTTGTTGATACAAAAACGTTTAAGAGTATTGATTCGATCCCTATGGGAGACACATGTATCGGAATAGCCTATGTAAAAAATCAGTTAGTTGTCAATTGCATAACACGTGGATTGATTATTATGGATCGATCTGGAAATGTGTCACAAATATTGAAATCGATAACAGGAAGCATGCAGATATACACATTGGATGATAAGACAATAGTATTATTTAATCCACCATCCAGCAAAATTGAATGTCTTGATATTCCGACTTCTACGAAGACGTCATATTTTCCAATACCAGGACAACACGGTGCTGAATGTGTGACAAGTGACCAAAACGGTAATGTATATGTCGCTAGTCAAGATGGGATCTTCCTGACACGGCCTGCATCCAACGAGTACAACACAGTCTTAAGTAATACCTATAAAATCGTAAGGCCACTTGGGATCGATATTGATAACAAAAGTCACGAGTTATTTGTGCTTTATAACGACGGAAAATCAGTGTATATTTTTGCAAAAACAAACTGACGATGTTTGTTGCAACATCTTTTAAGTTCAGTTTCGAAAATGTGTTTGTTGCCAATTGCATATGCGACATGAATTTCAAAATGAGTAGAGTCATAAATTACTTGGTATGACTTTTTATATTTAAGCACAGCGTTTTTCTTTTCATCAAATTCGAAAAAGGTACATTTTTGCATATGTGATATTCCTAATAATACAAATACAGTGGAACTTGTTCAATCCGACACCAAAGTTTTCCGACATCATGTGACATCCGACAAAAATGTTTACAAAGTATTTCTGTTGTTGACTTAGATAAAACCTGAGTATTCCGACATCCTGTACAATACGGCAATACGACATATTTCTCTGATTCCTTGGTGGGTCGGAATAGACATGTTCAATTGTATATAAATAAATCCAGTATTTAATATTACATCAATAGTATCTCCATTTTTTCAGCTTTTATGCAACTAAGAACAACTGCATGGTATTGTGTAGTATATTTACACTTTAAACATTTATGAAGGAGAGGACCTTGTTGTATTTCTTCTGATTTTTATTTTGCCGTCACATGTCGACACCTCTCATCTCTCTACGTTCGTGACATATCGTGAAGATATTTCGCTTCAAATTCCGAACAGTCATAAGGCATTCAGAACATAGGTACGCATAGATAATTTGCTTGATGGAATTATCTTCCCGGATATGGAAAACCTTATGAAGCATGACACAATTGGTGGAAGAGATCGAGGTTTTCACAAAGCATTGTCATGGCATGTTTCACAGGGACTACATAAGTGGTAGCATGGTTAGCGTGCTCGCTACGAGTGTGGAAGATCATTGGATCTAGCCCTGATTGGGTCAAATTAAAGACTAGAAAATTGGTATTTGCTGCTCCTCTGCTAAACATGTCGTTTTAAGAAATAAGAGCAAATACCGGTTGGCACAGAATTTGGATGTGGAGCGACATTTGTACACGCGTAACGTCGCATCGTCAAGACATGCATGATCGCTTGATGCGCTTCAGAAATCGCTTGCAAGTATTTTTTCCCGCAATATCCATATATTGAGAAGATTTGATGGTAAAACCGCCCACAGTCGGTAGAGTGAGCATAACTCCGACCACGTCGACCTGTAATACGCCTATTCTGATGGCCACGCGATTCAAAAATTTATCTTAGTCCCGCTATTTGTTTGTTTGCGCATACTGGTGTCCAACACATATTGTGTGCCCTGTGGTAGCAATTTCTCTGGTTTTGTCAATTTCTGTATACTCTAATGATTATTTATGATTACAAATTATTTCCGGTCAAAATGTAAGTTGTCGACATTTACCAGATTTCTATTTACCAGTGGGAAAATCCTAGTATGCGACTATTAGTTATTGAGCTTTGACCAATAATGGCAAGCATTTAGTTTTTTAAGGGAGCTATGTACCTTAGTATTGCTACATGTGCTTAATGTTTATTATTTATTTTTTCTGTGTTTCTTATTGAGGTTCCGGAAATATTTTAATAATGACATTAAGGTCAAAATCCAGGATATTACCTTACTTTTTGCTTTCCTTTTTCAGTGTTAGGTGATTAGAAGTAGCTTTGATAAATTTCCAGGAGTTCATTGCTTGTGATTTAAGAGTTGTTACCAACAATGGTATCCAGTATGTCTATTATGGTGTCATCGAATTCATTCTGTTAAAACACATTAAAGCTACGACATTGTACTTTCAAGATAAATAATAGCTTTTATCATATACTTAATCAAGATATGTTTAATTTTGCATATGTGATAAATTCGAAATGCAACAAGTCATATCTCCAGGG
>MJUT01019111.1:0-15389 GCA_002080005.1 Gigantidas platifrons | reverse complement strand
TTTTTTTTTTTTTTTTTTTCTTTCCGAGGGTTTCAGGTTTTTTTGTCCGATTAGTTTTCGTTATTAATGTTTCGTTGTTTACTTCCGTCGCGTCTGTTACTGTAAAAATGGATAACGGGGAAAACATGGAAAATGCTCGTTATGCAATGAATGATGACACTGCTGGCTTCATAAATCAAATGAAAACACAAGTAGGAAAACTGAGTATAATCTGAAATTAATATAAACTAGTAATTTTGAAATAACTTTTTGAGGCATGTTTTTCAAATGGCCATGATTTAAACACACTTTACACAGACTTAAATAATCTGTCAGCAAGAACTCTCATTGCACTTTGTTTCGAAAAAAAAAATGAATTCAGTTGTGCTTAATTTGTGTATTCTCAAAATGTTCATCATAGAAAATTATTTTGAAATTATAGAGTAAAATACATAAAATTATGTTTTTATTGTTCAATAAATAAAATTATAAAAATCGGACATGAATTGACTTCAGAGTAGTTTTTTTTAAATATGAAATATTTATATATATAGGGAATATTGGAATCGTACGAATACTTTTGTCCAGTCTGTATATGATAAATAGGTTATGATAAGGCATTTTTCATATTACATGCCATACATGTATCAATCCTCGACCTATATTATCCCCCGGCCTTCCGTCCTTGGGCTAATATGGAGGTCTCGGGTTGATATGACATGTAATATGAAAAATGCCATATCACAATCTATAATTATCTTGATCTCTGACTGTTTCAATGTTGCAATGACAATTTTTAGGTCAAAATCTATGACATTATATAATTGTTTACCTTTCAACTTCTTCGCGGTTTTAACGATTTTAATATTTGACTGTGAAAATTTTATGTGTTTGCGACTTTTCGTTATTGTATTTTGACCAATATTATCACCCATTAACCTTTCCTTAAGAAGTCGCCGAACTCCTTTTGGTAAAAAAAAAAATATATATGAAAAGTTCTTGTATCATGTCCCAAGCATTATTCATCCCTAATTTTTCCGTATGTGCATTTTATATTATTATGCTTGATATAACCACATCAGTGGTGTACTGAAATTGGGAGCTTGCTCGCATCGAATGTCGTAGATCGTGGCTTTGATAGGGTCAAACTAAAACATTATAACGTTGACATGTATTGCTTGTCTGGTATAAATACGCAGCATTTGGGAGAAAGATCAGACTGGTTGACTCGGCGGGATCTGGATAATGTGTCCGATTGGAGCGACATGTCTAACTGTGGACTGTTGTTTCAATGAACTAGCAATTCCAACTATGGTCTGTCACATGATCCATTTTTCAAAAATATGGTACTTAATTTTTATATTAAAACCGGGATTGGACCATGTGGAAAGCAAAATTATGTCCTATGAAATTATGTCCTCCAGGACAATATTTCATGATTATATTGTCATGGAATTTTGTCTTATCTATGATATTTTGTCCTTTATCTGGACAGTATAATGCCATGTTATGGACAATATATCATAGTGAAACTGTGTACTAACAAAGGGAGATAATTCTAATTCTAATTAAAAACTTGGACATTGTTTGCTAATATATTTCAAATTGAATCAAATATAGTGTAATAAATATCATTTCTATGACAAAGAAATCTCTTATATTTTGAAATAAAGTATAGTATAAATATGTGAAGCTTAAACATATCATATATCCAGTTGCTGTCGGACATTATTTCACAGTTAAATAATGTCCAGTAAGAATGGACAATATCTCATGATGGAGGACACCATTTCATTATGAAATAATGTCCAAGGACAATATTTCATATGATATTTTGTCTGGAGGACATTATTTCATGGAGGACACTATTTTATTTTACACATGCACGGTAAGTCTAGATATTTCCGAATGTAATCACTGAAGGTTACTCTCTAGACTTGCCGTGCATGGTCAAGTTCCCGGTTTTAATATAAAAATTAAGTACCATATTTTTGAAAAATGCATCATATTTTATCCCGACCCAAGGCAGAAGTGCACTTCCGTTACTTGAAGTGGAAGGGATAAAAATTGCCAAGATGGCAGCTTGCGTCCCTTGTTGGATTAGTATAATAAGGGAGTAATTGTTTGGTGTTTTTTTTTATTACAATGTACATAAAACAAATACCTATGCTTTTGACCTAAGTCAAGGATACATGTTAAGATGACAAATGATGGACACTTTATAATCTGTGTCCCATGAACTATTTATCCAAAATATGGTATTTAGTTTTATATATTAATTCCTGAACCTTTACATTAAAATCCAGTCTATCACAAGATAAATAGTCATTATTTTTTACTCTCCCTCAACAATGTTAAAAATGATTCATTGAAAGATATGTCATTCTGAAATTGTGGAATTTAAGTTTCAAGAATTTTCATCTTTGAGATGCACTTTAGTTTGGCCCAACACATGCAGTAACTGTATAATGGCAATAAAGTATTTTGATATTTGAGTAAATACTTTACATTACTGACCGTTTTAACTAATTTGACACATAAATTTGGTGTTTGTGTGTGTCTTGAGAGGGGGTGGGGGGGGGCAATGTTGTAGTGGTAAGCTTCCAGTGTGATTATACCCCTTTCGTATTTTTTAGATTGAAAGCGTACTATTTCGCGTTGCTAATCATTTCCATGATTATGTTTTCTCTATCTCTTACGGTATCTGAATTATGAGGATAACAAGGTTCCAGGTTAAAACAGAAATAGCCGAATTTCTAAACAAAATGTGTAAGCGTAATCTCTGTGCAAACACATGCAAAGGACATTCCACTTATGTATACTTTTGAATTGTTCAGTGGTTTTATTAAATACAATATATGAAGGAATTCCCAAGGGTTCTATGCTATACTATGTTCTGCTGTAGCATCCATCGTACATTCCTACCAAGGATTTAATGCAGTAAACCATCAAATGTGAAATTATATAGTTTGTATTAAATCAAGGTTTTGTTAGGAAAATTACCTGAGAAAATTTAACAAATTTGGGAATAGAAGATCTTATATTACAAAGCAATGCCATAAAATGACTATATACATATACAATTTATATTTATAAAAAGATAACCTTGTGTCCCAGAACAATTTTAGGTTATCGTAAAGTATATGTTAAACATAATGTAATCTAAATTCGTCACAATATTTGATTAAGTGAGGTATGCGAAGATGATTGAAATGTTAAACTTAGCGATGACGGACGTTGGAGAACGACGGACACAAACTGATGACTATATTCTAATTTTCCTTTGAACCGTTTAAGCTATTTGTTAAAACATTGTACAACCTACGCCAACACGATCATGTGACAGTCGATAGTAAAATATATACTTGATACACTCCTTATCAGGAACGTTTGCAATGTGCCAAGAGACATTTGAAGGTGAGTTTAATTTTTTAATCATTTTATTAAAATTGCTTATATTTATCCGAATTTTACACAAAATGTAGAATATACATGTGCACTTTCAAAATGTGAATTCCTGCTACGAAAAACTGGTGATGTCCTTATTAATAATTCCATTATAAAAACAAACGCGTCATGAAGTATGAAAGAGATATACCTGTAACAATTAAGTGTACGGTTGGATCTAGTGGAGACAATCTGGCTATCAGGAAGAAGATCAGTGGATCAGCGAGTATGTTGCATGGGAAATCGGCAGTTGTCGGCTCAAATCTGTTATTTGTATAATCTAGCAATTTTGAAAACTATCCAATACAATAATAGACACATTTTTTTTGTATGATATTTCCGTATTTATTTATATAACTGGGTCGATACCTGTATTGGTTGGCTATTTCTTTCTGATGGTACCATCCACCTAGTAATCAATGTTTCAGCACTGACATGGCTTATTAAATTTATTTTTGTTTACAATTTACATGTCCTAAACAGTGTAATAATTAATACATAGGTGACCTTAGACGACTTTAGCTGTCTTGTTAGGATCATTTAGTTTTCTTGCAACTAAAATTGTTAATTTATTTTGCTTTCACATCTTTTGCATTTGCGCTTTCCTCATTCACAACCTATCACCGGGTTTGTAACTAGATTAACAGGACGGGTTGTCTCTAGTTGAGCAGCAACTGTTTACTCTTCGGAGCACCTGAGTTCACCCTCGGTTTTTAGTGGGGTTCGTGTTTCTCGATCTTTAGTTTTATGTGTATATTTTGTAGATCGTTGCTTATCCTTTTGTACTTTTTCTTTTGGCCATTGTTTTGTCTGTTCTTCGATATACGAATTCTGATTACCCCTTTGGTTTCTTCAAACTCTTCTAACAAAGATATTCCAGAAGCGCGTCGTGGTATTTTTGAGTGGACGGAAACATATGCAGTTATTTTATTGTTCTTTTTTTCTATTCCTGTATTGTCATTAAAGATCCTGTTATTAAATTGGGTGTTAGGATCCTTTGAATCCCTTTCATCGATTCATTCCGGCCGTACTTTTTACTTATACATATGGTGTGTCAAATGTTTGAGGTGCGAGATGGTTGATTTTATATTGGTGGAATTGTTTTAACTTTGTTTTCTTTTTATCTATTTTCTGATCAGTCGTTTTAATTTTCAGAAAATTTTATTTTTGTTAACGTGTATCATTTACGATACTTCTTATCTGAAAATTGTTGTTAAGTGTAATCAAATGGTATCTAAATATCCACAAACCTATACACTATAAATTTACTAAAATCAACAGAAAGCTTCACTTTCTTAAATGATAAAATTGATAACAAAAATAGTTTATACATTAATCATGGACAGTGTATCTTTAACTACGATCACATGCACACATATAAATCCGTGTGGAAATATACATAATGTTTGTTTGTTTGATGATATTTAACGCCACTTTCAACAATATTTCTGTTATATCGTGGCGGTCAGTTATATTGGTGGAGGAATCCGAATCGAGGACCCGGAGAAAACCACCGACCTGTTGCAAGCCACTGACAAATTTTATCACATAATGTTGTACACCTCGCCCTGATCGAGCTTCGAACTCACAACATCATTGTTGACAGGCACCGATTGCATAGTTAGTTGTAAATCCAACAACCTTGCGATCACGGCCACGACGGCCCATACATACTACGTGATGTGATTGTAAGTACATATTTATATCGGACGAGCAAACCTTAATTGTTTTAAGATGAAGGATCTGGGATAAATGATTTGAAATCCTGCAATCTGTGAATTTTCTGGGTCAGTTTTACATTTTTGAAAATTAAAATGTATGCAACCAACACTATTTTTTGTCTAATTATAGAAAGGTCAAACCATAATTTATGTTTAATTTTCTGAAAATATGTTAAGGAATAAAATACAAGAAGAATCCGTACATGACTGTCAAAAATAAACCCTTCATCTCTACTGGGTAAATATTCCCAAAAAATAGAAAAATAAGATGTCATACATATTGAGTTTATTTGGCATGACGACAATATTTTATTTGTATCATCGGAACTGATAATGATAGATACCCGGTACATATTTCTCACCCCTTGGATAAAGTAGTATGTTACTTTAGGTGCACAATATTTTTCTATTTTACACAAACACTCGAGCTCTGATAAGACAAGCTACACGGGCCTGTACAGTATTTTAAATATATTTCATAATACCACGACACGTTTCCGAAATACCTTATCCTTAAATGCTACTACAATAGCGATAGAAACATGTAAAAATGTTTTCGACTTTGTTTAAAGGGAGATAAAAAAAATTGAGTTAGTTACTAACAAGGGAGAGCACTCTATTATTTAATTTATACAAAGTAAGCAAACATTAACATGGTAGAAAGGGATGAGAAAAAGAGTTAAACACCGGGTAAGATGCAAGATGTGGTCGTTCGCCGTGGCAGTGTGAAAACACTGAGATTTTCAACTAAATTTACGGGGTTTTTTTTGGAACATTTTGTCAGAAGTTTAACCTTTCCAACATCATATATTTTCAGAAACGTACACGATACTTTCTCTACATTCTGTCTGAATATCATGGAATGTTCAAAATGTTGCAATGAAATGCCAGGCTTCATTATTGACAGAAATACCAATAAAGCCATTAAAATACAACTAATTCCAATCAAATTTGGGTTCAATATATTCGAACAGCATCGGTGGTGTGATGTCTAGTGTTCTCACTTCGAGTGCAGTAGATAATGGGTTCGAATCGGATCAAACCAAAGACTATAAAGTTGGCATTACCCGATAAGCACGCAGCATTAAGGAGACAGAGCAAAGACTGGTTGCCTCGGAATCAGGATAATGTGTCCGAGTGGAGCGACATGTCTACCTTACGACTGTTGTTTTACTGAGCTAGGACTAAATAAATCCAACTCAGCGCGTTGATCTTGAACAAAGCGAAGTTTTTCAACGTTTCAACGTTGTATGTCTCATGGGACTACATATCACATGGCGAAGTTGTTCAACGTTTCAACGTTGTATGTCTCATGGGACTACACATCACATGGCGAAGTTGTTCAACGTTTCAACGTTGTATGTCTCATGGGACTACACATCACATGGCGAGGTTTTTCAACGTTGTATGTCTCATGGGACTACACATTACATGGCGAAGTTTTTCAACGTTTCAACGTTGTATGTCTCATGGGACTACACATTACATGGCGAAGTTTTTCAACGTTTCAACGTTGTATGTCTCATGGAGCTACACATCACATGGCGAAGTTGTATGTCTCATGGGACTACACATTACATGACGAAGTTTTTCAACGTTTCAACGTTTTATGTCTCATGGGAGTACACATTACATGGCGATGTTTTTCAACATTTCAACGTTGTATGTCTGATGGGACTACACATTACATGGCGAGGTTTTTCAATGTTTTAGCAGTGTGCGTCTCATGGGACAACACATTACATGGCGAGGTTTTTCAACGTTTTAACGTTGTGCGTCTCATGGGACTACTCTTTACATGGTGAGGTTTTTCAACGTTATATTATTATTGAAATAACGCCATGATATAGCTGAAAAATTGCTCAATTACACAACAATCACTCTCTCACTCAAAATAATGGTATATTACCCGTCTATCACCAATTTAATTACAATTAATATTTTTCAAAATACAACAAAGCGAAAAAAAAATTGGATACATTCTACTTTTAGACGGGTGAATTTGTACATATAATTACAAGTGTTTATATACTCATTTATTCAAGACAGTGGTAGTCCTAGATTTATAAATCGAAACATCGACCGGTCTCATCTTACATAAAATGTACACATCTGTTATAACCATCGATTTTAAGCTTTGTATTAATATAATTATATATGTATAACTGAAGTTTTGTACGTCATCGTAACATATCAAAGATTATTTACATGCGAAACATTAATTAATTATGTGTTTTGACGGCGACTTTCTCAAAGTGAAATTGCGCCCGATACCTATGCGCTACATATTGTATTTTCCATATTTATAGAGCAAAAATGGACAGTGGTAAATGTGAGCCATGTAAACGAATGTGTAAAGATGTACAAGGATTACATTGGTGTATTTCCTGTCCGGAACTATTGTGTATGGCATGTTCAAAATACGATAAAGCTCTTACGGCAACAAAATGGCACTCAGTGGTTTCCATAGAAAAATACGAATCGTTATTGCCGACCCTGAAAACAGTACAAATAACGTGCATCCATCATCAGGACAAATTATTTGAATATTTCTGCGTGACACATGATTGTCCGTGTTGCATTCAATGTAAAAGGGGTCAACACAGTGGATGTCAAGACGTTGAAAAGATAGGAGAAGTTGTAAAAGCAGTGAATTTGTCAGCAGAATTCATTGGCTTAAATTCAAAAGTTGGGAATTCTCTGAAAATTCTGGAAAAGCTTTCTAAAAACAGAGATAAGAATATACTGAAATTGCGCTCACAGAGAGAAGACCTCTATAAACAATTGAAAATTAACCGAGATTTAATTGATAAAGCTCTCAATGAATTTGAAGCTGACACAAAATGTGGATTAGAGAGCAATTTTGACAAAGAAAAGGCAGTAATCGGGAAGTAACAAAGCGAAATAACCAGTAAAATTGCTGATTTAAAACATAGTCAACACCAGATTAAAAATATATTGGATATTAAAGTCAAATCAAATACACAGTTATTTTTGTTTCAACATAAAGCAAAAGAACAAATGAAACAGAACGAAACCGACATTAACAATATGTTATCGTCTCTCTTGGATATATCTTCAGCATGCACTTTATCAACTGAAATTGAGCATGAAAGTCAGTCCGTAAAAATGTTGAAAACACTTGAATTTCAAATGAGAATTTGTAGTCTTGATTTAGAATTAGAACACGAACACGGCTCTGATGAAGATAATGAAATAACATCTTCGTCAACAGTTGAAGCACACGACATATTAAAGACGACAGATCTGAATATTAAATTAGCTGATGCCACTCCAGTAACGAGTGTCGAATTGTCAAATGATGTCACTCCTCAACTATCAAGTGTCAAGTTATTGAAAGATGTCTCTTCTCAACTACCAAGTACCAAGGGGTTATTAAAAGATGTCACTCTTCAACTACCAAGTGTCAAGTTATTAAAATATGTCACTCCTCAACTACCAAGTGCCAAGGGGTTATTAAAAGAAGCCACTCCACTAAAACGAGAGACGTTATTCCGATACCAGCACCATTTCGATACATTCGACGAAACGGAATCCATGTCCGAGAGCTTGAATCCATTCATTAAAGTTGTATCCAATAATCGTGTAGTGATAACTGGAAGTCCAAATAAAAATTTGTTGTTTTTTACAAAATGGGGGAAAAAAGAAGGAGAAATAAATTTGGACTATCCCGCCACATCTGCTGCTGTTATTGACGACAAAATATTAGCCGTAGCAGCTTATAGGGCAGTAGTGTTGGTTGATTCAGAAACGTTTGAACGCATCAGGTTGCTCCATGTGCGTGACAAATGTATCGGAATTGCCTATGTCAAAAATCAGTTAGTTGTCAATTGCATAACACGTGGGTTAAGTATTATGGATATACGTAGAAATGTTGCACAAATATTGAACTCGATAACAGGAAGAATGCATATATGCACATTGGACAATAAGACAATATTACTATTTAATCCAGTATCCAACGAAATTGATTATCTTGATATTCCGTCTTCTAGGAAGACGTCATATTTTCAAATACCAGGACAACACAGTGCTGAATGTGTGACAAGTGACCAAAAAGGTAATGTATATGTCGCTAGTCAAGATGGGATCTTCCTGACGCGCCCTGCATCCAATGAGTACAACGCTGTATTAAGTAATACCTATAAAATCGTAAGACCACTTGGGATCGATATTGATGACAAAAGTCACGAGTTATTTGTGCTTTATAACGACGGAAAGTCAGTGTATGTTTTTTCAAAAACAAACTGACGATGTTTCCTTCAACATCATCTAAGTTCAGTTTCAAAAAAGTGTTTGTTGCTAATTGCATTTGTGACATGAATTTCAAAATGAACAGAGCAATAAATGACTTTTATATGAAAACACAGCGATATTCTTTTTGTCAAATTCGAAACAGGTACATTTTTTTGTGTGTGAAATTCTGAATAATACAAATACAGCGGAACTTGTGCAATCCGACACCTGAGTTTTCCGACATCATGTGACATCCGACAAAAATGGTCCCAAAGTATTTCTGTTGTTGACTAAAATGAAACCTGAGTATTCCGACATCCTGTACAATACAACACATTTTCCTGGTCCCTTGGTGGGTCAGATTAAGCAAGTTCAACTGTATATAAATGAATTCAGTATTTAATATAACATCAATAGTATCTCCATTTGTTCAGCTTTTATGTAAATAAGAGCAACTGCGTGGTATTGTGTAGTATATTTATACTTTAAATTTATGATTGAGAGGATCTTGTTGTATTTCTTCTGATTGTTATTTGTCCGTCACATGTCGACACCTCTCTACTTTCGCGACATATCGTGAAGATATTTCGCTTAAAATACCGAAAAGTCATAAGGAATTCAAAACTTAGGTAAGCATACATAATTTGCTTGATGGGGTTATCTTCCCGGATATGGTAAACCTTGCAAAGCATGACACAATTGGTGGAAGAGATCGAGGTTTTCACAAAGGAATGTCACGTCATGTTTCATAGGGACTGCATGGTTAGCGTGCTCGTTACGAGTGTGGAAGATCATTGGATTTAGCCCTGATTCGGTTAAATTAAAGACTAGAAAACTGGTATTTGCTGACCCTCTGCTAAACATGCAGTTTTAAGAAATAAGAGTAAATATCGGTTGGCACGAAATTTGGATAATGTGTCCGTGTGGAGCGACATTTCTACCCGCGTAACACCGCATCGTCAAGACATGCATGATCGCTTGATGGGCTTCAGAAATCGCCTGCAAGTATTTTTTCCCGCAATATCCATGGCTTGAGAAGAATTGATGGTAAAACCGCCCACAGTCGGCAGAATGACCATAATCCCGGTCACGACGACCTGTAATACGCCTATTCTGATTGCCACTAAGACGGAAAGTCAGTGTATGTTTTTGATAAAAAAAAAACAGATGATGTTTGTTGCAATATCGTTTAAGTTCAGTTTCAAAAATGTGGTTGTTGCCAATTTCTATTTTGTTTTTATTGAAAACTAGAAGAGTGAACAAACATGTACATGTCCGCAAAGGGCATCTGTTTTGCATGCTTCTGTTATTTCCCGATTGGATTTGGGTGTTCTTGTTTTACATTTTCCTGTTCATGAAGATAACAACATATTCCCGTCAAAACGTATCAAAGTTGAAGTATCATAGCCTAAGCATTTACTTGTGCTGCTTAAGTATTTATTTATGCTTAATTTTTCTGTGTCTCTTGTTCTTCCGAAGTTATTTTTTTCCATAATACGACATCAAAGTTAAATGCAATATTGACCCCAATTTTCTTTAACCTTTATGAAATCCTATATCTGCGACTTATAGCTATTGAGTATTTACAAATAATTGCATCGTCATCAAAAGGAGTTATGCCCTTTCAGAAGTCATTGAACATTGATGTCATTTCCTTTCTCAACTCTTTATAAACCCTGATGACAACGGTCTTGGTTTAGCCTAAGCAGTTCATGATATGTGTCTATGACTTCGTTTTTTAAAGTTTCGACAAATAAGGACTCTCAAGTTTTGTCATGAGGTTATACCATTAGGGAGTCATCAAAATATTTTGATGAAAACATAGTAAATTTTCGATATCATGTTCCAAACTTTTACTTTTTACGTAGATGTTTTCTTTCCTCTATCACTACCAAGACTTTTGCCTGAATTTACTGTATATATGAGTAACATGGCGAGTGTCTTATAAGAAGCAAGAATTGCTTTCCCTTCGCGAGCACCTGAGTCCATCCCGGTTTTTTTGGGTGGGGTCAATGTTGCTCATCTTTTTATTTTTATGTTGGGCTATAATGTGTCTTTGTCATCTGTGTTCCGTGTTGTGATGTCGGTGACGATTTCCTCATAAACACGATGTTCGGTTCGTCTTGGCCTCTAGTTGTTTGTAGGTGGGAGGGTCAAGTCTTATTTACGTTATGTGTGTTTGTTTGCGCATACTGGTGTCCAACACATATTGTCTTGTGTTTTGCTTCGTGTTGTGTGCCCTGCGTTAACAATTTCTCTGGATTGTCAATTTCTGTATTCTCTAACGTTTATTTATCTTACTTTGATTGCAAATTATTCCCGGTGAAAATGTAAGTTATCGACATATACCAGGATTCTATTTACCATTGGGAAAATCCTAGCATGCGACTATTAGTTATTGAGCTTTGATTTATAATGGCATGCATTTAGTTTTTTAAGGGAGCTATGTCTCTTAGTATTGCTACATGTCCTTAATGCTTATTATTTAATTTTTCTGTGTCTCTTATTGAGGTTCCGGACATATTTTAATAATGACTTTAAGGTCAAAATACAGGATATTACCTTACTTTTTGCCTTCCTTTTTCAGTGTTAGGTGATCAGAAGTAGCTTTGATAAATTTCCAGGAGTTCATTACTTGTGATTTAAGAGTTGTTACTAACAATGGCATCCGGTATGCCTATTATGGTGTAATCGAATTCATTCGGTTAATACACACCAAAGCTACGACATCGTACTTTGAAGATAAATAATATATTTTATCTTGATCGCTGACTGTCCCAATGTTACAGTGACAATTTTAAGGTCAAAATCTAGGTAAACAAATATAACTGTTTACCTTTTAAATTCTTCAAGGTTTTAAAGATTACAACATTTAACTGTGAAAATGTTGTGTGTTGTATGCTTGATATAACCACTTCATAGGTGTTATAGTTAGCTTGTTCGCATCGAATGCGGTAGATCGTTGGTTGGAGACCCGGTCGGCTCAAATTAAAATATTATACAATTAATATTTGTTGCTTCTCTGGTAATTACGTAGCATATGGGAGAAAGAGTAGACTTGTTGACTTGGAATCTGGATAATGTGTCCGAGTGGAGCGACATGTCTAACTGTGGACTGTTGTTTCAATGAAGTAGCACTATATAATTCTAACCATGGTCTTTCACATGAACCATTTTTCAAAAATATGGTACCTTATTTTTTATATTAAAACTGGGGATTGAACCATGCACCGTAAGTCTAGATAGTTCCGAATATAATCACTGAATCGAAGGTTGCTCTCTAGACTTGCCGTACATGGTCCAGTTCCTGGTTTTAATATAAAAATTAAATACCATATTTTTGAGAAAAAAAATGGATCATATTTTATTATATCTCGACCAAGGCAGAAGTGTACTACCGTTTCTCGAAGTGGAAGGGATACACATTTCCAAGATAGCGGCTTGTGTTCCTTGTTGGATTAGTATAATAAGGGAGTAATTGTTTGGTGGTTTTTTTTAAATTACATGAAACAAGTCCCTATGCTTTTGACCTAAGTCAAGGATACATGTTAAGATGACAAATGATGGACACTTTATAATCTGTGTCACATGAACTATTTATCCAAGATATGGTATTAAGTTTTATATATTCAGTCCTGAACCTTTACATTAAAATCCAGTCTATCACAAGATAAATGGTCCTTATTTTTTACTCTCCCTTACAAATGATTCATTGAAAGATATGTCATTCTGAAATTGTGCAATTTAAGTTGCACGAATTTTCATCTTTCAGATGCACTTTTGTGTGGCTCAACACAATAACTACTTTACATTATCGACCGTTTCAATTAATTTTACACAGAAATTTGGTGTTTGTGTGTGTCTTTGCGGGAGGAGGGGGGCAATGATGTAGTGGAACCTTCAGCCTCCACTGTGAGTATACCACTTTCGTATTTTTTAGATCGAAAGCGTACTATTTCGCGTTGCTAACATTTTTCATGATAATGTTTTCTCTATCTCTTACGGTATCTGAATTATGAGGATAATAAGGTTCCAGGTTAAAACCGAAGTAGCCGAATTTCTAATCAAAATGTGTAAACGTAGTCTCTGTATATGCACATGCAAAGGACATTCCACTTATGTATACTTTTGAATTGTTCAGTGGTTTTAATAAATACAATATATGAAGGAATTCCCAAGGGCTCTATGCTACTCTATGTTCTGCTGTAGCATCCATCGTACATTCCTACCAAGGTTTTAATGCAGTAGACCATTAAATGTGAAATTATGTACACTTTGCTTTAAATAAGGTTTTGTTGGGAAAATTACCTGAGAAAATTTAACATATTTGGGAATAGAAGAGATTATATTACAAAACAATGCCATAAAATGACTATATACATGTACATACACAAATTATATTGATAAAAAGATAACCTTGTATCCCAGAACAATTTTAGGTTATCGTAAATTACATGTTAAACATACTGTAATCTAAATTCGTCACAATATTTGATTAAGTGAGGTATGCGAAGATGATTGAAATGTTAAACTGAAAGTTGACGGACGTTGGAGAACGACGGACACAAACTGATGACTAGATTCTATTTTTCCTTTGAACCGTTTAAGTTATTTGCTAAAACATTTTACAACCTACGCCAACACGATCATGTGACAGCGATAGTACAATATATACCAGGTGCACTTCTTATCAGGAACGTTTGCATTGTGCTAATAGACATTTGAAGGTGAGTTTCATATTTTATGTATTTTATTGCAATGGCTTATCGTGAACCAAATTTTACACAAGATGCAGAATCTTCAGGACTGTGCACTTCCAAAATGTGAATTCCTGTTACGAATAACTGGTGATGACCTCAATAAAAACAAACGTGTCATGAAGGGTGTATGCCTGTTAAACTGAAGTGTAAAGTTGTATCCAGTGGGTGTGAAATCGGTAGTTGTCGGCACCAATCGGTTATTTGTATCATCTATGCAATTTGGAAAATGATCGAATACAATAATACACACGTTTTTGTACGATATTTCCGTATTTGTTTCTATCACTGTATCGATACCTTTACTGGTTGGCTATTACTTTCTGATGGTACCATCCACCTAGTAATCAATGTTTCTGCACTGACATGACTTATTAAATTTATTTTTGTTGACAATTTACATGTCCTAAACAATGTAATAATTAATGCATATGTGACCTTAGACGATATTAGCTATCCTATTTGGACCCTTTAGTTTTCTTGCAACTAAACCTGTGAAGTTATTTTGATTTCACATCTTTTGCATTTGCGCTTTCCGCATTCACGACCTATCACCGGGTTTGCAACTAGATTAACACGACGGGTGCTATTAGTGGAGCAACACTACCCTTCCGAAGCACCTGGGTTTACCCCCGGTTTTTAGTCGGGTTCGTTTTCTCGATCTTTAGTTTTATGGGTATGTTTTGTAGATCGTTGTTTGTCCTTTTTCGTTTGGCCATTGTTTTGTCTGTTCTTCGATATACGAATTCTGATTACCCCATTGGTGTCTTCAAACTCTTCTAACAAAGAAATTCCAGTATTTTTGAGTGGACGGAAACATGTGCAGTTATATTTTTTTATTCGTGCATTGTCATTAAAGATCATATTATTCAATTGGGGGTGGGGATCCCTTGCATACCTTTAATCGGTTTAATCCGGCCATATTATTTGCCAATAAATATGGTGTGTCAAATGTTTGAGGTGCGAGTGGTTGGTTTTTTTATATTGGTGGAATTGTTCCATCGTTTTATAATCTATATTTTAATTAGTCGTTTTGATTCCAGAAAATTGTATTTTTGTTAACGTGTGTCATTTGCGATACTTCTTATCTGAAAATTGTTTCTAAGTATAATCAAATGGTAACTAAATATCCACAAACCTATATATGGCTATGCACCTTAAATATTACTTTAAAATCAACAAAAAGCTTCACTTTCTTAAATGATAAAATTGATAAAAATAGTTTATA
>MJUT01019096.1:168868-187006 GCA_002080005.1 Gigantidas platifrons | reverse complement strand
TGGCCTTTTAATGACTTTATGACATGGTTTCGGAAAGTCTAATCTCGGCCTTACTATGTATTACTGGCTTTTTAATGACTTTATGACATGGCTCTGGTAGGTCTAGTCTCGGCCTTACTATATATTACTGTCCTTTTAATGACTTTATGACATGGCTTCGGAAGGTCTAGTCTCGGCCTTACTATATATGACTGGTCTTTTAATGACTTTATGACATGGCTTCGGTAGTTCTAGTCTCGGCCTTACTATTTATTACTGACCTTTTAATGAGTTTATGACATCGCTTCGGTAGGTCTAATCTCGGCCTTACTATATATTATTGGCCTTTTAATGACTTTATGACATCGCTTCGGTAGGTCTAATCTCGGCCTTACTATATATTATTGGCCTTTTAATGACTTTATGACATGGTTTCGGAAAGTCTAATCTCGGCCTTACTATGTATTACTGGCCTTTTAATGAGTTTATGACATGGCACCGGTAGGTCTAGTCTCGGCCTTACTATGTATTACTGTCCTTTTAATGACTTTATGACATGGCTTCGAAAGGTCTAGTCTCGGCCTTACTATATATGACTGGCCTTTTAATGACTTCATGACATGGCTTCGCAAGGTCTAGTATCGGCCTTACTATCTATTACTGGCCTTTTAATGACTTTATGGCATGGCTTCGGAAGGTCTAGTCTCGGCCTTACTATATATGACTGGCCTTTTAAAGACTTTATGACATGGCTTCAGAAGGTCTAGTCTCGGTCTTAATATATATTACTGGCCTTTTAATGACTTTATAACATAGCTTCGGTAGGTCTAGTTTCGGTATTAATATATATCACTGGCCTTTTAATGACTTTATGACATGGCTTCGGTAGTTCTAGTCTCGGCCTTACTATTTATTACTGGCCTTTTAATGAGTTTATGACATGGCTTCGGTAGTTCTAGTCTCGGCCTTACTATTTATTACTGGCCTTTTAATGACTTTATGACATGGTTTCGGAAAGTCTAATCTCGGCCTTACTATGTATTACTGGCCTTTTAATGAGTTGATGACATGGCACCGGTAGGTCTAGCCTCGGCCTTACTATATATTACTGTCCTTTTAATGACTTTATGACATGGCTTCGGAAGGTCTAGTCTCGGCCTTACTATATATGACTGGCCTTTTAATGACTTTATGACATGGCTTCGGTAGGTCTAGTCTCGGCCTTACTATCTATTACTGGCCTTTTAATGACTTTATGACATGGCTTCGGTAGGTCTAGTCTCGGCCTTACTATATATTACTGACCTTTTAATGACTTGATGACATGGCTTCGCAAGGTCTAGTCTTGACCTTACTATCTATTACTGGCCTTTTAATAACTTTATGACATGACGTCGGTAGGTCTAGTCTCGGCCTTACTATTTATTACTGGCCTTTTAATGACTTTATGACATGGCTTCGGAAGGTCTCGTCTTGACCTTACTATATATGACTGGCCTTTTAATGACTTTATGACATGGCTTCGGTAAGTCTAGTCTTGACCTTACTATTTATTACTGGCCTTTTAATGACTTTATGACATGGCTTCGCAAGGTCTAGTCTTGACCTTACTATCTATTACTGGCCTTTTAATGACTTTATGACATGACGTCGGTAGGTCTAGTCTCGGCCTTACTATATATTACTGGCCTTTAAAGGACTTTATCACATGACGTCGGTAGGTCTAGTCTCGGCCTTACTATGTATTACTGGCCTTTTAATGACTTTATGACATGGCTTCGGTAGGTCTAGTCTCGACCTTACTATCTATTACTGGCCTTTTAATGACTTTATGACATGGCTTCGCAAGGTCTAGTCTCGGCCTTACTATCTATTACTGGCCTTTTAATGACTTTATGACATGGCTTCGGTATGTCTAGTCTCGGCCTTACTATCTATTAATGGCCTTTTAATGAGTTTATGACATCGCTTCGGTAGGTCTAATCTCGGCCTTACTATATATTATTGGCCTTTTAATGACTTTATGACATGGTTTCGGAAAGTCTAATCTCGGCCTTACTATGTATTACTGGCCTTTTAATGAGTTTATGACATGGCACCGGTAGATCTAGTCTCGGCCTTACTATGTATTACTGGCCTTTTAATGACTTTATGACATGGCTTCGCAAGGTCTAGTAGCGGCCTTACTATCTATTACTGGCCTTTTAATGACTTTATGACATGGCTTCGGAAGGTCTAGTCTCGGCCTTACTATATATGACTGGCCTTTTAATGACTTTATGACATGGCTGCGGAAGGTCTAGTCTCGGTCTTAATATATATTACTGGCCTTTTAATGACTTTATAACATAGCTTCGGTAGGTCTAGTTTCGGTCTTAATATATATCACTGGCCTTTTAATGACTTTATGACATGGATTCGGTAGTTTTAGTCTCGGCCTTACTATTTATTACTGGCCTTTTAATGACTTTATGACATCGCTTCGGTAGGGCTAATCTCGGCCTAACTATATGTTATTGGACTTTTAATGACTTTATGACATGGTTTCGGAAAGTCTAATCTCGGCCTTACTATGTATTACTGGCCTTTTAATGAGTTTATGACATGGCACCGGTAGGTCTAGTCTCGGCCTTACTATATATTACTGTCCTTTTAATGACTTTATGACATGGCTTCTGAAGGTCTAGTCTCGGCCTTACTATATATGACTGGCCTTTTAATGACTTCATGACATGGCTTTGCAAGGTCTAGTCTCGGCCTTACTATGTATTACTGGCCTTTTAATGACTTTATGACATGGCTTCGCAAGGTCTAGTCTCGGCCTTACTATCTATTACTGGCCTTTTAATGACTTTATGACATCGCTTCGCAAGGTTTAGTCTCGGCCATACTATCTATTACTGGCCTTTTAATGACTTTATGACATGGCTTCGGAAGGCCTAGTCTCGGCCTTACTATATATGACTGACCTTTTAATGACTTCATGACATGGCTTCGCAAGGTCTAGTCTCGGCCTTACTATCTATTACTGGCCTTTTAATGACTTCATGACATGGCTTTGCAAGGTCTAGTCTCGGCCTTACTATGCATTACTGGCCTTTTAATGACTTTATGACATGGCTTCGCAAGGTCTAGTCTCGGCCTTACTATGTATTACTGGCCTTTTAATGACTTTATGACATGACGTCGGTAGGTCTAGTCTCGGCCTTACTATTTATTACTGGCCTTTTAATGACTTTATGACATGACGTCGGTAGGTCTAGTCTCGGCCTTACTATCTATTACTGGCCTTTTAATGACTTTATGACATGACGTCGGTAGGTCTAGTCTCGGCCTTACTATTTATTACTGGCCTTTTAATGACTTTATGACATCGCTTCGGTAGGTCTAATCTAGGCCTTACTATATATTATTAGCCTTTTAATGACTTTATGACATGGTTTCGGAAAGTCTAATCTCGGCCTTACTATGTATTACTGGCCTTTTAATGAGTTTATGACATGACGTCGGTAGGTCTAGTCTCGGCCTTACTATCTATTACTGGCCTTTTAATGACTTTATGACATGGCTTCGGTATGTCTAGTCTCGGCCTTACTATATATTACTGTCCTTTTAATGACTTTACGCCTTTAATTTCACATACAGGTATATTGATGACGTTTTATCTATCAATAATTCTAGATTTGCAGAATTTCTTCCACTAATATATCCCCCAGAGCTGGAAATTAAAGAGACCACAGATACAGCTTCATCAGCATCATTTTTGGACTTATACCTCGAATTTGACGACAGTGGTCAACTCAGTACTAAAATTTATGATAAACGAGACGACTTCAATTTTAAAATCATAAATTTTCCTAATATGTGCAGCAATATACCAGTTTCTCCTGCATGTGGTGTTTACATTTCGCATTGATTCGTTATGCAAGAGCCAGTAGCAATTATTCTGATTTCTTGAAGCGTCATCTTTGTCTGAAAAACAGGCTACTGGACCAGGGCTATAAAAAGATTCGCCTTATTCGATCTCTTAAAAAGTTTATATTCCGATATCAAGATCTTGTCGAAATATATTCTGTCTCTGCAGATACAATAGTAAAAGATACATTTTCATATAGTGAAAATGTATAAAGATAAGGATTTGGTATACGTGGTTTACAATGTCAAATATATTTTTTGTGACTGTGTGACGTAAAAATGCTTTTGACATTTACGGTCGTAATTAAAATACTTCAAAGGACTCATAGTTGATGGTGATGGTTCACGAAATATATTAGATACTGAGTTTAATTTAATGCTTTATTTATTTATAGAGGATTACAAACAGCCGAATTGGTACTGTTTGACTGCAATTGGTACTGTTTGACTGCTATTTTGCCTGTTTTTTTTCCCCAGTATTGTCGTAAATGCTGTTTTAGTGACAACGGGAACCTTTGAACCGTAATGGAAGCGAGAGGTTAGCGCCGTAAAATCTGATTCAATCCACCATTTCTTTAGAAATGCCTGTACCAAGTCAGGACCATTGCGGTTTTCCAGTTTCCCGGTTGTTGACTGATTTTTGTCTGTTTATTGATTGATGAGATTTGAATTTCCCTTTGGAAAATTGCTCTGTGTTCGGTAATTTTGTTATTACCCTTGTGGCTTCGGTAGGTCTAGTCTCAAATGTTATATTGTTTTTTTTGGGTCATGTTAATAGCCAGTTATTTTTTGAATATACTATAATGTAGATATTTATAGGGCATTATGATCTTTTTCGACATAATATGTTGTGTCTGTATTTTATCTGCAGAGAGCAAAAATGTATATGTTGCACTCCGCAGGTTCTTTCAAATGCGTGTTTGCTCTTGAAGCTCAATATTCAAATCTAAGTATCCTGTTTATCGAATGTATAAGAAAACAATGGTTTATCCCTCCCCCAAAAAAAGTCGTGTTTTACAAAACAATTATTTTGTATTTCCTAGTTCAATAGCATAGGAAATGTATATGTATTTGTGTTTTTACTGTTAATTTCACACGAAAATCTTTAAAAAATACAATCTTTAAAGCTTTATGTATAATCACATTTCAATTAATATATACATAAAAGCGTATTCAACTATCAATTTATTTTAAAAGTTTTGATACAATGATGCTACCCCAGAATTTGAGTGCGTGTTCCTTTAATCATCAAATGATATTCAGATATTAGATAGGTCACGTTTTCTTGATAAAAACAAATATAAATTAAAACATTACAAAATGAATCAGCTCATGATTGATTGATTGATTGGTGTTTAACGTCCAGCGATGAAGTGGTTACATATACAATATATATATATATATATATATATATACTTTGTCAGAAAATATAAAATTTATTTGTACGAGATTTAGAAACATGTAGAAAATTGAGCATTTGGCGAGTTTTTCTATACTGTTTCGCAGCGAGTGCAAATTAATTTTATGTTCAACTACAATGTGCATATATTGTGTTTATCCTGAAATATCAAAAAGTACAAAACAACTGTCAAATTGTCTGAAAATAGCTGAAACAAACGTCGTTATAATCGTTTTCAATGGTGTCCTCTGTGACGTCAGCGCTTATACTGTTACCATTTCCTTCTGTCGCTCTACACGAATCAGGTACCAGAAATTCTTTATTATGTCTATGACCTAATAACACTGAAGTTTATTTGACCCCCTTTATTAGTACTCAAAATCACACAATTGCAGGATAAAACATATTCTAATGCAATTATAATGTAACGCGTATTTTCATTGGCTATCGAGCGCCGTCAAATCTGCAGTTGACAGGCCTGAAGGAATGCTATATTTCTACGCCGAATGTACTTGTTTGTAAACAATGTGGCTGACCCAGATATTTCCGACTATGAATTTGACGCTGACGGCCTATTTAAGAGATAACTGTATTATACTTGAAAATTTCACGGCACCAATTGGAAATTTGATGGTCGCAAATCGAGTTTACTATCCATTCTAATGCAATACTGAACATAAAAATGTATTCTTACATATCCCTGGGTCTAAAAATCACGAAAATTAAAATTCCTGGAAATATTGTTGAACGACTTTGGCACATAAACAACGTGACGTCATAGAACAACTTGACGTCATATCAGTGAAGACTTCCAGTTTAAAATATAAAGATCAGACGTTATTTGCTTTGTGTACGCTTCAAGTCAGATAGAATTTAACTAAAATAAGTTTTCAAGGTAGGCGTTTTAATTATTTTCGTGTATTGTTGTACATATGACATGTAGGATTTCACGTTTTCAAGATGGCGGATCCTTAAACAACTACATTACTATTTTCTTAGCGGAAGGAATTTGAAAAGTGCATATACATGTATTTTGTCTTTTATTTGTATGTTTTCAAACCAGTGTGGACACGTTGGGATAATTTCATTAGAATAGGAATCACAGTACTGTATTTGAAGAGTTGTCTGTGTCAATTGTGGATTTGACGGTCGCAAATATCTGTTTTACTGGCTCCGCTTCGCGTCGCCAGTAAAACGGCATTTGCGACCGTCAAATCCACAATTGACACCTCCAACTCTTCAAATACAGTACTGTTATTCCTTAATTCTCATCCTGCTACCAGTGGATTACGTATTTCTCCACTCTCGATAGTTACATTTAACTATCTTGATTGGAGAAAGACAGTGAACTATGTTTTGATGTGGTTCAGCAAATCGCTATATCACAGAACATTTAAACACATCACACAACTGTATATTAAGTATTTGTCAATTCAGACAGTTGTTATTGTACCTTCTTTTATTTCAGATAGCTTCTAAAAATTATTATTCTCCTACTTTTATCAAAACTGAAATACAACAAAAGAAGCTTGAAGATACCGAATCAGAAGACATAAATTCAAAAAGGGTAGACAACCCAATGGTCAAAAGAAAAAGAACAAAAAGACAAACATTAGCCCACAAAATACTACACAGAAAATTGAAGACTGAGCAAGATGAACCTCACTTAAACCAGGGGTGATTATAGGTGCCCCGGAAGGGTAGGTACTTCCTGCTCTACTAGTGGAAACTGTAGTATTAGTCTTGTTAGAACGACATATTTCAGTTCATAAGCCAAGCACTCCTGCTTCTTATATCAAAATATATCGGAAATACATCGAATCCATTTATCAAATTATTGAAAAGATTTCTTTCTAAGGATTTCTATTTTAAAATAACAGAAAAAAGTTCTGACACCGTTCCAAATGCATGTTATATCCTAATTAAATATATCAATTATCAAACAACTCGGTGGTGGTCATTAATTGAATTGTTTTTATTCACAGATAGGAAGTCTTTGATGTGTAGTAATGGTTAATTAATTAAATGTTTATCCAGTTTCTTAATTGTAATTAAATTTTCATCACTATTGAGAATATGAGAACAGTCGTACTATTGTAAGATCTATAGAGTAAAGAGGCAGACTGTACAACTAATAGTTTTTATTGATCATTGATTTCTGTTCTTTGTGAATGAAGAAAAGCTTTAAATTAATAATAATCCAACTGGGATATATTGAGTTTAAATCATTCTTTAGTTATAGCTTACTTTATAGATAAATGTTGTGTTAGCTTTTCGTCATATGTAAATTCGTTATTGTTGGTTAGATAAACAACAGAACAAAACAAAAGTAAAAAAGACAGAAGTTCGGACAAATCTTTCAAAATGAGACCAAGTACTCCGGAAGGGTGAGCTTTTCCTATTCCGCTATTGGAACCAGTTATGTAGTGTGGAGAAACGAACATATTTAATATATATGGATATCGTAATTGATAACTTACAACCTAATAAAAAGAAAGAAAAAACAGTAGTAGTAGAAGCAATCTTGTCATATATTTCATCTCTTATGTAAACATTACTTACCAACTGGCATCAACAATTTCCTGCAGTGTGAATTTTTTTTTAATGTGGGACCTATATTGGATTAAGATCAGATTTCCCTGTCAGATTTTTTTTCTCTTAATTCTAGTTTGTTTTAAAAAAGAAAGTGATGGCAAAATATTTGTTTCTTTGATATCGTGTTTCTGTATTATTGTGTTGTTGCTCTCGTAATCATCCCGGGTTTTGCTTTAATACAATAACCTTCCAAATTTTAATCAACAGTGATGGACACAATTTCAATAGCCACACCATATTAAATAAGAAACAATTTACAGAACAGAGATAGAAATGTTCTACAACCACATCAACTGTGAACAAATGTTTTATAGTGAAATGTAAAGAAGATGGGTTATGGTGTTTAACGCCACTTTCAACAATATTTCAGTTATATCGTGGCACTTGTAAGCACCATAAGGGTATGTAAACCCATATCTCTTAGATATCTACGTTTTTATTTTTATCACTAGGTCGATACCTCTGCTGGTGGACTATTAGACCCCGGGAGTATCACCCGCCCAGTAGTCAGTGTTTCTCTATTAGACCCCGGGAGTATCACCCGCCCAGTAGTCAGTGTTTCGGTACTGACATGGTTTATTAGATATATTAATGGTTGGAATTATGCGATTTATTAAAAAAAATAATGTCAATCGCACCCAGACAGGTAATTCTAGCTGATTTTGGTTATCCTCTTGTGTACTTGTTCCAGAAGATTAAAATAAAATTGACTCTCCAAACTTATGACTATGAGTGTACCTGATGAAGGTTCTTCTTCTTCTTATTCTTCCTCCACTACAGTGCAGTTCTCTAGTTGAGTATTATCACACTATTACTCATGCTAGATGTGACAACAAAGGTGCAAATATTATTTACAGGTGTAATTTAAAAACAGTCTGATGTTACGAATATGAAAGCATCCAGCTGGGAGGTACTATAGACCAATGGTTGTGGAAGGCTGTTCCATATCCGTATGCTGTCTGTGAAGAATGAATGCCTATAGGTTGAAGTTCTGCATATGGGACAAGGAATCTAGCTACGGATGATGTAGCACGCAGCTCAAGCGATAGTATTGCTACGAGGTCATTTACTATTTACTATTAAAGCTGCTAGTTTGTCGATAGTCGTTCATTATAAACCGGGCTGATCGTCTTTGTTCACTTTCTAATTTCTGGTGGTTGACGTTAGTAAATGGGTCCCAAACTGTACATGCGTACGCAAGCAATGGTCTTACTAGCATTGTGTAGCATACAGCCTCCGTTCCTTGTGAACAATGTTGCAGGTTTCTTTGAATAAAGGCCCTGGTCGATTTGGTCTTTTTGGTTATGTTTTCAATGTGCGTGTTCCGGTTGATGATTTTGTGGATTGCTATGACTAAGTATTTAGCCGAGTCTACTAATGCCAATTTATGCCCAGGTATGTAATAACTTGTGGGAGATGGTTTACGTTTTTTTGGTAACACGAAGAAGCTGGCATTTACTGGGATGAAACTCCATTACTGAGTAACTTGTTCATATCTTCCTATAGTAGTTTCGAGTCATTTTGGATCTTTCTGTATAATATGCAGTCATCTGTAGATGCAGTCATCTCTAGATGACTGTAGGTAATCCGAGAGGTCATTTATAAAGTGGAGGAAGATGAGTGGCCCAAGCACACTGACCCGAGGACCTCCTAACCGGACAGGTGCAGTGTGTGATGATTTCCAATCCACCATTACTCTCTTGTTTCTGGAGCTTAGAAAGTCCCTAATCTATCGAAGAGTCGACCCACTGATACCTTAGTACTGAGCTTTGTAAAGTAGTCTTTCGTGGGGGACCTTTTAAAATGCCTTCGAAAAGTGAAGCCATTTTTTCACCAAGATCAATACCTTTTGTCAAGTCTTAAAGTGTGAAGATCAGTTGGGACTCGCAAGATCGGTTCTTTCCAAATCCATGTTGAGCGTCGCTTAGGATGCCGTGGGTTTCAAAGTGTTTGGCAACACTACTTCAAATTATATCTTACATGTGACGACAGTCAATGAAACTGGGAGGTAGTTATTCCAGAAATACGTCGTGCGCACGATATACATATACGATTTATTAAATGCATCACTTCTGTTTAGCTGCGGACCCGTAGCTCTTTGTTTGTGATAATAGAGCTACGGATTTCATCCTTTTGTAAACTTGCAGAGTTCCGTTTCCAACTGAGTTTGTGCCTTTCGAATACTATAAGAAGAACCTGAAGACAACAAAGGGGCAACCAGAATCCGAATAAGAACAGGCAACACAATGCCCAAAAGAAAAAGCACTTAAATACAAACAACATCCACAAAATATACACATAAAACTAAATATCGAGTAATATGAACCCTACTTATAATCTCATTTGTGGAATTCGTCGATTATGTACATTGATACCGTTCGATTAAATAAATATTTTTCTGCAAGCTTCCATAGTTAATTATTTTTGGATATTTATATGTACGTCCTTAAATAGGATACCAATTAATTTGTTTTTTAATTCCGCCCTTTGTTCCGCCATCTTAACTAAGACAAGAGCATAGAAATATAGAATCGACTTCAGAAAACTTTGTTGTTTGTCCTTTTTCGTTTGGCCATTGTGTTGTTTAACCTTCTTTGATTTACGGTGTCTGATTGTTCCTTTGGTATCTTCAAACTTTTCTTGATTGGGAATAATATCGCAAAATAACTGCTCGCCCCAAAAATAAGTAAAATGGGTCATTCGAAAACATATGACGGATGAAAACATCTATCACAGCGAAACAATATAAGAATAAAGCATCTCGGCGTAAACATTCGTTTCCTTAAAAACATGTCGTTTAAAACCCACGATTGTTAACTTCAGTATGTTCTCGTTAGGAATTGAATGCTGTGATTCTGATTATGAAAAATGTTCTCAGTTTGACACCAGTAGCAACATTAACGACTAAATTATTAATCGCTATTAACCATGTTAGGTGAGTGAATTAATTGACGTTTATAAGCTGTTCTCAGAAAATTATTGAACTGTTCAATGCAGTTGTGATTTATATTAAATTAGGTCTGTATCTTAAAATACGACTAAAGAGCATCCGGATTATTTTGATTTCTATGTCTACATGTTCTATGTCACAATTGTCATGCTCTACATTTTCTATGTCACAATTGTCATGCTCTACATGTTCTATGTCACAATTGTCATGCTCTACATTTTCTATGTCACAATGGTCATGCTCTACATGTTCTATGTCACAATTGTCATGCTCTACATTTTCTATGTCACAATGGTCATGCTCTACATGTTCTATGTCACAATGGTCATGCTCTACATGTTCTATGTCACAATTGTCATGCTCTACATTTTCAATGTCGCAATTGTCATGCTCTACATTTTCTATGTCACAATGGTCATGCTCTACATGTTCTATGTCACAATTGTCATGCTCTACATTTTCTATGTCACAATTGTCATGCTCTTCATTTTCTATGTCACAATTGTCATGCTCTACATTTCTTTCAACATAAGAAATAAAGCAGTTTCTTAGTGATTGTAATTTTTTTCTTTCAATTAAGGGCTCCGGTTGGTTCAATGAGCTAGGTAGTTGGATTACCTAACAACTCATACAAGCATGTCACCAATACGGCGTGGGTTCGCGCCCGGCTTTGTAAATTACAAAAAGGATGCGCTCGATTCGCAGCCGCAAGTGATAAAGTTTACCAGTTGCTTGCCCATGGTCGGTGATTCTCTCCGGGTACTCCGGCTTCTTCCACCTCTAAAACTAGTCGCCATGATATAGCTGAAATAGTGCTGAGAGTGGCGTTAAACACCAAAAATCAATCAATCAATCTTTCAATTAAGATGCATAATATTCATACGGTGATCAAATAAGATACTATTTACGGCGGCCCTTTTTGTAATGTTCATAGATAGAATTCAGACATCACAAACAATTACATAACATAACAAAAACAGTGAAGTACATTATGTAATATTCAGACTTCCGTAATTCTAATCAGTCATTGTTTTGTATATTACCTGTTGCTATTAAGATCTACCTCCCTTGAATAAAAGAACGGGTTTTCGTTGCAAACACATGGTTAGTTATTTTGTTGTCCAGAATCTCATCAGTATTATACATACAAACACTATAATTATTACACATTATATCAATAATACTATAAATATAGTATATTAATACCCCTAAACACCACACCCAGTTCACGTTTCTCAATTTTGTCTTGTGTCTTATCCCTGTAATTGCTTTTCGTTCAAACAACTGAACATATTATACCATTTGCAACAATGTATTTAACATTTGTGTCAAGAAGAAAGAGCAATGGGATCATGCAATCTAATGTTTTCTTTCCCTTCTTACATATTTATAGTTAAGAAATAAATCATGGAAGCCAGAATGTGTTTTGAGTTTTAACATGGGTTGGTGAATATTAGTATTTTATCCCATGTCACAGGCGAATATCCACTAACCATAGCTACCGCCAACCCATGTTAAAACTCAAAACACATTCTGGCTTCCATGGTTCATTTCGATTCTGATATATTTAAGAGTACAAATATGGTAGTATACTTTGATTGGAAGAGAGTAATTTATATTTACGTTTGCGAACAATGTTGCACACAATGTATGCTGCCAAAATCGAGCAGACGATAATTCATCACCATGTACATTTACGACGGAAAAGTCTGTCACATGCACCGGCGCATGTGCTAATGAGATTATACCCAATCGATAAATCGCTCGTTTGTTCACAAAACGAAATAATGATGTCATGTTAGAATACACATCTAAGTTAATGGAATCAGTGTTTTCTGTAGATGTATGCAACCGTCCATATAATTACCCAAAAACACCCCAAAAATACCCCAAAACTACCCAAGAACAGCAAAAAACAATGAAATTAAGGAATACAATTTATGGATTTATTTCCTTTGTAAATTTTTCAGTTTTTTTTAAAGAAAACAAAGTAGAATTTATGATATTTGCCTGGTATATTCGTATTTTTACTGTCCCGTGCAAGAACGATAACTCAGTATGATCTTTCAATGCGCCGTCATTGAATATTGAGACCTTTTTATTTTTTATTTACAAAAATTTTGTAAAATAATTTTAGATTTCTGAATTTTTTTTTATTATCCTTTAAAGGCTGTCGGAATTAATTTTTCTTATTAAAAGTTGCCAATATTCGATGTTTTGTACTAATTGCAGCTGAATTTTTTCATAATATCATAGGTAAATAGTCTAGAACGAAGGAAATACGTGGCTGTTTGATTTTCTTTCATCCAGTCAAGACTCCAATGTTTACCCAGCACAATATTGATCAATATTCATGAATATAATCATATGACCATTGATGACCTACACAGTGACCTCATTCGGTAAAGCGTTTGTGCATGTGCGAAATTGTTGGCTGAAGAAAAAGCACATGTCATACAATATGTTTGGGTTTGTTTTTATTGATTTCATCACGTATTTACGATTTTAAGTGTCATTCTTAATACCATTATATAATATTAACTGATTACCCCGGGATCCAATTTCATAGATATATTTCTTAAATTATATGAATTCTAACCAATATTTACCTGCAACACGTCTTCTGTTTATTTATAGCAGTTATCAGTGTCCGGTAAACTTCGAAAAAGAAGTCGGCTTATAATTAGGTGTGTTAATGGCGATTTCGTCAACAGACACTCGAATTCTTTTCATTAATTACGACATTATAACATATCTGTTAAATCTGGCTTCTTGTTCAGAACATTTTACTAGTATAAAACATCGAATATTGGCAACTTCTAATATAAACAAACAAAAAACAATTTGAGCTTTAAAATTTTAATAATTAATAAATATTTAACATGAAATTGTATACCACCATACCGAAAGATCAGAGAGTAATAATTGCTTTAATAATTGTGTAATATGATGCTCGTCTACTTAATTAATCTAATTAATTACTACTATTTGTTTACAAACAATCTTTAAATTTTGAAATTGAAAGTAATTGTTTTTCGTGTTAGTTGTTAGTCAAAACAGAAGTATCTTTTCAGAATTTACGTGATTTAAACTGTTATACAATGCATGTCGTAGTTATCCACACCAATAAAGTAAAATAAAAAAGATGATTTGTCATTTTTGTCAATATTATCATTTGCTTAAAAATAATTAAGAAATTGTTCTGTCATATGCTGCATAAAAATAATAGAACACGAACTTTTGAGTATTTCAATTCAAAGCTTTTTATTATCTATTTTACGTTGAATAACCGTCATAAATCGATTTAAAACATTTTTCCAATACAAATTTTGACCAAAAACAATAAAAAAGTAATATGATTAACTATTTTTTATATCAAACATGTATATTTCAGGTGTTTTGTGGTAGTTTTGGGTGTTTTGGGGTAGTTTTTGGGTGTTTTTGGGTAAATCTATGGACCCGTATGCAACCGTTGAATATTTACATGAAATACACACTATTTTCTTCATACACATTCCTGGCAATTATCAACTGTCAAATTGAGTACTAACTCATGTTCATGAATTTATTAAAATCACTTTTGAATTATTAAGAAAACATCCTTTAGACATTTTTGAAACAGAACCTTTCACTATAATGAAAGTTTAAAGATATCAAAGGGATAACCATAAGCCGTAATTAGAAAAAGAAAAATAATACAAAATAAACCCAATGCATTGGCAAAAAGACAAACAGACAAAAAGACAAACAATGGCACACGAAACAACACACGGCAAACAAAGTTAGAGAAACATGAATCCAACAAAAAACCGGAAGTGAAATCATGCTCATCGTAATGATCAACAGTTTCTGCTCCACTAGTGGCGCTCGTCGTGTTATTCAAGTTAAAACACCACTGACAATATATATTTGGTGATGTTACGAATGCGGAAAAGACTAGATTTGACAATGACAAATTGTGACGCAGACATTTTGTAGCGATTAACCAAGTCATGATGGCGACAGTAGAGCTTCCGAAATGATGACTTGAACATTACAATTAGGAACCATTGGTTATGTATCTGCCTTGTTAACAGCAGGTTTTATCAAGGAAATCCCAATAGCAAACACAATGTCTAGAATATCATTTCAACTTAGAGATATACACTTCATATGCAAGTACTGAAATACTACAATAAATGTGAATGGGAAGTTCACAATGGGAAAATTGAAATCACCTCTCTATAATTCAGTGTAATATACCTTCATCCTTTATTGCTTTGTAAGTCACTGACAAATTTCTTAACTTGAGATAGTATCGGGTACATCTGTCCATAGACGATAGTGGAACACACAAAACTGAAGTGATGGTGTACAAGATGCAAACTACCATTTGATCGCGGTCACGAATGGCATATAATATAAAGTAAATATGTATCAACAAATACACATTCCACATCTAAAAGTCTTTGACAAACAGTTTTTATTATAAAATAACTTTAATGAAGTAAAAAATGGCATATATTACAAAGTTAATATTTAGACTTACAAGTTTTATAAATACAATATTCTGACTACTAACATTTACACGATTTTGTTCATTGACTTAATATTTGTTGAACGGACACAGTAGTAAACACAAACCTGCCTGAACTATTGGAAATTGATAATCTTTTATCCGTCTAATAAAATATTTGAAACCAATCAATTTTTTGGCAGACAAAGATTGAATGGTCGTCTAATTTCTGTATTGATCACTTATTGTTTATTGTTTACTATTATTTGAAAGAAATCAAAATATTTCAATATATTTTAGTAGTGTACCACGTGAATTACCGCTGTTAGATATTGTAATTATACAATATGTGTCACTTTAAATTCTCAACATTAAAGTTGTTGAACTCCAGCGAATAAATCATGGAAGCCAGAATGTGTTTTGAGTTTTAACATGGGTTGGCGGTTATTCCATGATTTATTTCTATTCTGATATGTCTAAGAGTACAAATACGGTAGTATACTTTGATTGGAAGACGGTTATTTATATTTACGTTTGCGGAATATGTCGCACACAATTTATGCTGCCGAATTCGAGCAGACGATAATTCATCAACATGTACATTTACGACGGAAAAGTCAGTCACATGCACCAGCGCATGTGTCAATGAGATAACTCACTCGTTTGTTCACAAAGCCAAAGAAGGAGTCATGCTAGAATTCATGTTAAATCTGCTGTTAATATTTAAGGTTAAAAAAACTAATATGGAGATGATCAAATACACTATTTTCACTTAACTACATTTGAAAAGTGCGGAAATGACCGAATCATTTCACTAAGAGGGGAGGTTTGGGCCCATAACACTGGTTTATCACCGCCACTTTTAAATGCCTATACCAATCCAAAAACATAAGCGACCATGTATATGTTATATGTACGTTAAGGGTATAGATTTTCCCTCAGCCTCTACGATTTTTTGCTATTAGATTTTAGAATTGTGTGATATTTTTTGTTCTTCATGTTGATACTTCCATATCATAGTAAAATATTATTAATAATTCTATGGAGTTTAATACTTGTATCAAAAATTTATGTCTACTCTTAATTTTCGTGGAATCCACTTATTAAGTACGAAAAATATACCTACTGTCTACAACATTTTTTGCTTCTGATTACCCTTTTAGTATCTTCAAAATTTCCTTTGCATCATAAAAAATATCAATTTTGAACAAAAAGTAGTGTATATCACTGTTAAATGTAAAATAATCTTGGGTAAAGGCTTATTCATGGAAATCGAGTTTTATGTAGTATGCAGAAGTACCCTTTAAAGAAGGTTGGACTATATTTTTAACTCATTAAATTGTGTCTGTATCTGTAAACAACCACGTCGTCTGCTTCGAGGACAAATTGGAAAGAATTACCCAAGATGCAATTCGCATTACTCAATAATGGGTCATGTTAAAATAAAGAATAATATTCCGGTTTCGTCGGATAAATAGATTTATGAATAAGACATAAATCCTATTATACAGAAGTATCCTTTAAAGAAGGTTTGATTATTTTTCTTAACCCATTAAGTTTGTACCTTTATTGTATCGTACCGCCATTGAACATTCAAATGTCTCCACCCTTGTTTTGCATTATTTATAGATCTTCGTGATAGCAAAAAACATTTTAGGTTTAAAAAACAAGACAGCGTTGAACATTTGCTAACCATATAACGCATTAATGTTGGTATATGCATGTACAATATAATTATCACAGTGTGACAACACAGTCACTTATTCTATAAATAGATAAACCATTGTCTGGAAATAACCAGTAATAACAAAACCAGCATAAATCATAATTTGTTTCCCTTACCATGACGGGAATATGGCACGAAGACTTGTTGTCATCAAACTGATGACACATTCTCTAACAATAATACAATTGCCGTATTAATGTACAAGATTGTAAACAATCTTGTTGATATACCATCAACATTACTTATACCAGCAAATGTAAGAACTAGAGGAAACATCATATTTAAAACCATCTACACAAGATCAAATGTATACAAGTACTCTTACTTTCCCCGTACCATCATTACTTGGAGCTACATACCACAGGTACTACGTGAGGTCTCCATCATCCACCAGTTTCGTACAGGGTTAGGATATCTTACCCTCCCTGTGCAGTCCGAGATGTAAATACTTTGTTAAATTTTAATTGTAAATATGACTGGATTTTAGCTGCACAGTTTGGACATGTACGGAGTATTAACACTCAACCTAGAGTAAACTCCAGACGGGAAGAAGAAGAATAGGAAAGGTGTATACATTACAATAACATAATTCAAATGATCTAATGTTTTCGTCATTCCGTACTGGCATCATCCACAATATTTATTAAACACCTCATACATAGAGGGCCGTCGTGGTAGGTAATTCTACATTGTGTATGTAATCATTGCATAATATCAACAAACTTGTGATTTCTATTCTAGTTCGCGGCGAGATGTACTCCATACAATCTTATCACTAAGGCCAAGAGATGTACTCCATACAACCTTATCACTAAGCCCAAGAGATGTACCCCATACAACCCTATCACTAAGTCCAAGAGATGTGCTCCATACAACCCTATCACTAAGTCCAAGAGATGTGCTCCATACAACCTTATCACTAAGTCCAAGAGATGTACTCCATACAACCTTATCACTAAGTCCAAGAGATGTACTCCATACAACCTTATCACTAAGTCCAAGAGATGTACTCCATACAACCTTATCACTAAGTCCAAGAGATGTACTCCATACAACCTTATCACTAAGTCCAAGAGATG